>OX608073.1:175902300-175907300 GCA_951509635.1 Eupeodes luniger | reverse complement strand
CTATATCTATATCTATATCTATATCTATATCTATATCTATATCTATATCTATATCTATATCTATATCTATATCTATATCTATATCTATATCTATATCTATATCTATATCTATATCTATATCTATATCTATATCTATATCTATATCTATATCTATATCTATATCTATATCTATATCTATATCTATATCTATATCTATATCTATATCTATATCTATATCTATATCTATATCTATATCTATATCTATATCTATATCTATATCTATATCTATATCTATATCTATATCTATATCTATATCTATATCTATATCTATATCTATATCTATATCTATATCTATATCTATATCTATATCTATATCTATATCTATATCTATATCTATATCTATATCTATATCTATATCTATATCTATATCTATATCTATATCTATATCTATATCTATATCTATATCTATATCTATATCTATATCTATATCTATATCTATATCTATATCTATTTCTATATCTATATCTATATCTATATCTATATCTATATCTATATCTATATCTATATCTATATCTATATCTATATCTATATCTATATCTATATCTATATCTATATCTATATCTATATCTATATCTACAGCTGTGGACAACTAATTAGAAACATTACTTGCTTCTCATTTCCACATTCACTTTGTCATGTGTGACTAGAATAACGGTATCCTAAACGGTGTAATGCAAGCGTTATTACATAATTGTTTGAAAAAGCATCATTTGTGCATAAGTCTTTGCATAGTTCACAACAAAATCAAGGTGGAGTGTAAAAAGTGTTCGTTTCAACTGGTCAACTAATTAGAAACAGTTTAATAAGATTTGATTTGGGTAAAATAAAAATAATCTTTTTATTTTGCATTGGTAAGTAGAAAATTCTGAACTGTCTGCAAACGTTTATAAAGAATAATTTTTTAATTTTGGAGGTAATTGTAATAGGAAAATTAAAGAGTTGTGATCCTCCTACAAGGAAAGCGATTCTTGAGCTTTGGAAGCTTAAAATATCCTATAGAGCAATTGCATCTCAAATAAACTGTTCTGTAAAGAAAGTTTTCAATGCAATTAAGCATTTTCAAAACTTCGGGACTGCTGAAAATGTACCTCGTAAAAAACGGGCCCGTAAGACAAGCTGCCAAATGGATCGGGCAATTAGTAGGCTGGCCAAAAAAGACCCAAAAATAAGCTCCAGAGAGATACAACGCCAACTCTCGGTTGCATTCGATGTCCCGATATCCCGATAGGCCCACGCACAATCAGAAGAAGATTGGTGGAAGTTGGGTTACATGGTCGTATTTCTCGAAAGAAACATTAGTAACCGCAAGGCAACGTAGAATAAGAATAGAGTTCGCAAGATCACACGCCAACTGGACAACAAACGAATGGAAGTACATAGTGTGGAGTGACGAAACTAAAATAAATAGGATGAGCCAAGATGGTGCACGATATGTCCGAAGGCCAAAAGGAACAGCGTTCCACCCTAAATATGTTTTGCCAGTAATTAAGCAAACAAACAAAATAAATAGAGATACTGCTTTAAAAGTGAATTCAATTTGTGTTTCTAATTAGCTGTCCACAGCTGTATATCTATATCTATATCTATACTATTATATAAAAGGGAAACCATTTTAAAGTTTGTAACGCATGATCTCAGAAAGTAGTCAACCGATTTATTTGAAATAAATTTTATTATTTTCTATATTGTTATGAGAGTGTTTATGGCTTTAATTTGTTTTCATTAATTATTTGTCAAACTTGAATATTATTAATTTTACATTTGTTGTCCATTTTTTTTCATTAGTTGATTTATACAACCACTCATATCTTAAAACCTATACAATAATCGACAAAGATTAGCATTGCTTCATAAAGTCAATATTGGTGCGCAAATTTTAAGCCTAAAATCACTTCTAAGTTAAACATACAACCTGAGAAATAAATAAAAACAAATTATAAACTTTTTGAATTCATTTTATCCAGGAAATTAGATTCCATCACAATCGCGTCGCGAGCTCGCTGCTTTGTTTCATTTTATTATCATTCCAACATTTTTAATTTTCTTTTCTTCCCATGCTCTTTCTCTCTTAATATGTGTTCCATTTAATAGTTACGTTTTTTCTCTCACCTACCTACCTGCATGGCTACATATTCCATTTTTCTGTATTGTATAGTTCATCAACTAACCTACACACACACATTATTTTTTTGTTTCTATAATTCTATGGTCACATCGCTGAGCAGATATAGATATAGATATAGATATAGATATAGATATAGATATAGATATAGATATAGATATAGATATAGATATAGATATAGATATAGATATAGATATAGATATAGATATAGATATAGATATAGATATAGATATAGATATAGATATAGATATAGATATAGATATAGATATAGATATAGATATAGATATAGATATAGATATAGATATAGATATAGATATAGATATAGATATAGATATAGATATAGATATAGATATAGATATAGATATAGATATAGATATAGATATAGATATAGATATAGATATAGATATAGATATAGATATAGATATAGATATAGATATAGATATAGATATAGATATAGATATAGATATAGATATAGATATAGATATAGATATAGATATAGATATAGATATAGATATAGATATAGATATAGATATAGATATAGATATAGATATAGATATAGATATAGATATAGATATAGATATAGATATAGATATAGATATAGATATAGATATAGATATAGATATAGATATAGATATAGATATAGATATAGATATAGATATAGATATAGATATAGATATAGATATAGATATAGATATAGATATAGATATAGATATAGATATAGATATAGATATAGATATAGATATAGATATAGATATAGATATAGATATAGATATAGATATAGATATAGATATAGATATAGATATAGATATAGATATAGATATAGATATAGATATAGATATAGATATAGATATAGATATAGATATAGATATAGATATAGATATAGATATAGATATAGATATAGATATAGATATAGATATAGATATAGATATAGATATAGATATAGATATAGATATAGATATAGATATAGATATAGATATAGATATAGATATAGATATAGATATAGATATAGATATAGATATAGATATAGATATAGATATAGATATAGATATAGATATAGATATAGATATAGATATAGATATAGATATAGATATAGATATAGATATAGATATAGATATAGATATAGATATAGATATAGATATAGATATAGATATAGATATAGATATAGATATAGATATAGATATAGATATAGATATAGATATAGATATAGATATAGATATAGATATAGATATAGATATAGATATAGATATAATAGATATAGATATAGATATAGATATAGATATAGATATAGATATAGATATAGATATAGATATAGATATAGATATAGATATAGATATAGATATAGATATAGATATAGATATAGATATAGATATAGATATAGATATAGATATAGATATAGATATAGATATAGATATAGATATAGATATAGATATAGATATAGATATAGATATAGATATAGATATAGATATAGATATAGATATAGATATAGATATAGATATAGATATAGATATAGATATAGATATAGATATAGATATAGATATAGATATAGATATAGATATAGATATAGATATAGATATAGATATAGATATAGATATAGATATAGATATAGATATAGATATAGATATAGATATAGATATAGATATAGATATAGATATAGATATAGATATAGATATAGATATAGATATAGATATAGATATAGATATAGATATAGATATAGATATAGATATAGATATAGATATAGATATAGATATAGATATAGATATAGATATAGATATAGATATAGATATAGATATAGATATAGATATAGATATAGATATAGATATAGATATAGATATAGATATAGATTTTTTTTTTTATTTTAAAATTTATTCAGATTTCATAAAGACTTAACAATTTTCAATAAGTTCCTGCGAAGCCTATAGGCTTGTCTGCAGAAGATCGTGTTTCACAAACATTAATAATTTTAAGTAAGCTTTAAAGTGATAGATTTTAGATATACATATATATTACTCATTTGAATTTAGAAAGAAACTTTTAATATTTTTTTTTCTAGTCTTGAAATTTTCAATGTTTAATAACTCTCGAGGGAATTCGTTGACTGTTGAAGGGACGCTGTATTGAAGTTGTCTTCTGCCATACGTATTATAGTGACTGGGCAACTGTAGCATACCTTGGGCACGTCGTCTGGTGCTTATCGCATGGGCCACTGGTCGAATAAAACGGCTATCATCAGAGTACTCTAGTATTAGCGACATCTTGAAAATTTGATCTACTTGAAGAACTTTAAACGTGCATTCGTTGTGACTCGAAAATCCATGATTAATTTGTTTCAGTGCTGAATTTTGAAGTGTTTGAAGTTTATTTATGTGCGTTTTTGCGGCGTTGCCCCAAGCAAGTATACCATACCGTAGTTTAGACTCCACTAGGGCATAATAGACTTGTCTTAAAACATGTGTTGAGGCATGGTAACGCAAATGGGCTAGTGCGTATAGAGCTTTTTTAAGATCCATTCTAAGTTTGTCTATATGTTTGTCCCACAAAAAATGGCAGTCGATTATAACTCCAAGATATTTGTAGCTTTCTACTAATTCAATAGTCTTGTTTGCTGCATTAGGACATGCATTGTTAGTCATATAAATTCTCCTCTGACTGGATTTAAAATTGTGGGCTTCGGATATGCATCATTTTGATGCGTTGATCACCAATCCGTTGTCGTGGCACCATTTTACTGCAGCATTAAACTCATCTTGTAATATTTCGGTTGCTGTATCCAAAGACCTGTGTCTGACCACAATCGCTGTATCATCAGCAAACGCAAACGGAATACTACGTTTAAAAACGC
>OX608073.1:175849800-175899800 GCA_951509635.1 Eupeodes luniger | reverse complement strand
ATATAGATATAGATATAGATATAGATATAGATATAGATATAGATATAGATATAGATATAGATATAGATATAGATATAGATATAGATATAGATATAGATATAGATATAGATATAGATATAGATATAGATATAGATATAGATATAGATATAGATATAGATATAGATATAGATATAGATATAGATATAGATATAGATATAGATATAGATATAGATATAGATATAGATATAGATATAGATATAGATATAGATATAGATATAGATATAGATATAGATATAGATATAGATATAGATATAGATATAGATATAGATATAGATATAGATATAGATATAGATATAGATATAGATATAGATATAGATATAGATATAGATATAGATATAGATATAGATATAGATATAGATATAGATATAGATATAGATATAGATATAGATATAGATATAGATATAGATATAGATATAGATATAGATATAGATATAGATATAGATATAGATATAGATATAGATATAGATATAGATATAGATATAGATATAGATATAGATATAGATATAGATATAGATATAGATATAGATATAGATATAGATATAGATATAGATATAGATATATATATAGATATAGATATAGATATAGATATAGATATAGATATAGATATAGATATAGATATAGATATAGATATAGATATAGATATAGATATAGATATAGATATAGATATAGATATAGATATAGATATAGATATAGATATAGATATAGATATAGATATAGATATAGATATAGATATAGATATAGATATAGATATAGATATAGATATAGATATAGATATAGATATAGATATAGATATAGATATAGATATAGATATAGATATAGATATAGATATAGATATAGATATAGATATAGATATAGATATAGATATAGATATAGATATAGATATAGATATAGATATAGATATAGATATAGATATAGATATAGATATAGATATAGATATAGATATAGATATAGATATAGATATAGATATAGATATAGATATAGATATAGATATAGATATAGATATAGATATAGATATAGATATAGATATAGATATAGATATAGATATAGATATAGATATAGATATAGATATAGATATAGATATAGATATAGATATAGATATAGATATAGATATAGATATAGATATAGATATAGATATAGATATAGATATAGATATAGATATAGATATAGATATAGATATAGATATAGATATAGATATAGATATAGATATAGATATAGATATAGATATAGATATAGATATAGATATAGATATAGATATAGATATAGATATAGATATAGATATAGATATAGATATAGATATAGATATAGATATAGATATATTATTCCAAATCGGCCCAGTCACTTTTTTGAGTACATTGTAAGATATTTAAATATTTCGGAATTTGACTGCTAGGGGACTGACGAGGCAACATAGTACTGATAGAATACACAGTTTTGAAAGTATTATAATAAAATTTGATAAAAATTAGAATAGTTTAGTATAGTTTTCAAAACAGGCTTTTGACATTTAACGTAACGTTATTCACTTCTCTTTTACTACTTTCACATAGTTTTACTAAATATTTCTAAGTAATCAACAAACTATATAAACAAAATCTAACAATATTCATCTTAAAAGTACTAATGATCATGAAATGAAGAACCATGACAATATAATACTACGAAAGTTAATTATCCCAGTCTTCATAACAGCCTCTTAACATTTTTATATTATAATGTTATAATACTTAACTTTTATATTATTTTGAGGTAATTTTACTTAACAGTGCGTATTTTTCTAATAAATCAATCAAATATAATAAGCTATGCCTTAAAAGCATCTAAAGAGATAAAGAGACATACAATAAAATAAGATCTTTTTCTCCACAAAAAACGTATCGCAAAAATATAGAATTAATTTTCGAAAAGATCAATTTTTTCCTTAAATTGGTAAAAAACTCTTTCCGTTTTACGTGCGACATATAGGAACTATATGGCAAGTTTTGCATTCGTGCAAACTCGAGATTTTAATCAAACATGATTTTACGATGGTCAAGAAGTCGAAAAAAGTGGGTCCCGCGATTCCGTCCGGTCTGTTTTGTCTGTCTGTCCACGCTCCTACAGCCTAACCATTAAGTCGATTGAGTTCAAACTGGAAGTTAAGGTTGTGAGCAGATTCGCAATAGGCGTTTTTTCATTTTTTTTTTTTAAGATCAAAACTAACAGTGGCCCACATAACTTTTTTGGTCAAAAAACGAACATTCGAATTTTATCAAAAACAAACCGATAGATTTTTTTAAAATTTTCTATAAAATTTTATTTTTTAACTTGCCTTCTTTTAGTAAGAATACCATATTTTTGTATTGCTCCAGAAATGTACCGCTCAAAGAACCGTTATTTTGTTTTTTAATTTTCTCAGCAACTTCTAAACCGATTTCAATGATTTTTTTTTGAATAAGCACTTATATTGCCTTATCAATATTTAATTATCAAAAGTGCAACTTTTTATTGTTTGGATTTTTAAAAATATATTGAATTTTTTTTTCAATTCTATACCTCAAAAACAGGTCAACACTTTTTTACGAAATTCAAATGTAGACCGTATATTTACAATCACTAAACAACTGCATACCAAAAATATTTTTAGAACAAAATTGAAAAATTTTATATATTAAAAATTAATTTAAAAAAAACCGCTCTAACGATTTTCAAAAACAAAATTTGAAAAATCAAGGGTTTCTTGATTTATAAAATTGCATTTAAATTTTTGAAGACAAACTTATTTTTCAGGTAAAAAAAATAGTTTTTTTTTTTAAATTGTTTTAACTATATTAAATGTAACCCCCTCCCATCTCACCAGATCAAATCCTATGCATGAGCCCGAAAGAGCGCATTATTTTGACAAAATTTTAATTACATTCCTATCTTTTATCCAAATTTATGCATTTGGTACATATTTATGTATTTTTATAACTATAACTATTGTAAATACCAACTATGGCCGTGTAGCGCCACTGCACCGGATTAACGAATATGATATATTTAATCAACAATCTATTTTAAAGTGTCTATCAAGAAGTATTACCTCGGTACCTTTGTATACCTATATGATTTTAAAAAATTGTTCTTTAAGAATAAGGTTGTTTCACACAATTTTACTTGCCTTCGCCTGCATAAAAGAATAAATACTTAGTACAAGTTAAAGAAACGTACAACCTCTACAACTACTGCTTACGTGTCACTTCAATACTTAAATCCAAAACGCACAAGAGCCTGACTGTAAACAACACATGAATAGCAATTTCTTGTACCTGTTCGTATGCTTGTTTTTTTTTAAACTTTAACGAAAAAAATAAACTGAACGTAATAACTCAATGTTTGCGCTGAAAACTTGTAGGAAAGAAGGAATGTGATTGGATTGTAGTAGTTAACTTCTTCCTACCAATAACATTCCTTCATTATAATCATAAACATGTCTTTATCTATCTATCTGCATAAATCTGAGCACGCCAATGAACTATTCCTTATTCGTTTTAGACACCTACCTAACTACACAACCAATAGGCGATCGCTTTACAATTTAAACACACATGTTCTTCCTCTTTCTTATCTGCAGATAATTTACTTTCCATCCTGGTTCTTCTACTATTAAACTAAAATAAAGCTATCCAAAGGAAAAAGCTTTGAACGAACTAGTTGAATACACAAACAATTGTTTTCCTTTAGTATGCTTACAAGTATTTTTCATTCCCGAAATGAATTGTCCTAGGATGAGTTGTGTCTTGGGATGAATCGCGCGGTTTTTTGACAAATCAAATGGCATTTATATCTTTGAAGACAAACTTATTTAACAGGTGTATTTTTAAATCGTATATACATGTACTTTTTTAAACAGACTACTAGCATACAGGAGCAAGTTCGTGCGACCCAGTCGTGTATTTTATTTAATAAGGTTTGGTATGGGTAGATTTTTTTTATTATTTGATTCATGGGAACATCTGACACATCTTTTTCGTCTAATCAGGCGCGATACCTGACACAGAACTGACGCCAACGGACTGACGGAAAAGCCAAAATTTGAGGTTATAATCAGGACTAATGTTTTTGTTTTGTAATTTCGAATATCAACCAACCACATTTTAACAAATCATAGTCTAATATGTATCAATAAAAATAAACTTCAGATTAACAAAAAAATAACCACTCACCATAGGACTGAAATGTTGACTGGCTTAGCACGTGTGGGTATAGACAACAAACATAACCCAAACTCTGGTACAGTTATGGCGGCCGTCAAATTTTGGGATCCGCCGATTACCAACATTAAAATTCAAAGTGGGATTGACATTGAGTCGTTGATAATGTTTAATAGACAGTCATTATTTTGTTGTTGGTTTTCGGGGTTGTGACATGCCAAAAGACTGATGTTTTAAGAATTAATTGTATTTTTTTAATAACTTGTATTCAAAACGAAGAACTGAAATTGGGTGACTAAATAAAGGTCTCTCCATTGTTTTAAAATAAATTGCAATCTATATTAAATGTAATAAAACTTTGTATATATTGTTTGATGACATCGAGTTACCCAACTTTTGTATAAACACCAATATATTAAGTTGTTTTAAAGCATATTTGATGATAAAATAAATAAACTAGGTGGCGCAACAGTCCGTTGAGAACTAGGGCTTATTGATTTATAACTCTCAACCATTGTAATGTCAACCTCATCATTATTTGTTGTGGGAATCAAGGCCAACCTCAATTCCCCGGAAACTAACATAAAACCGCCAAAACAGTATTCAGTTACATCTTGGGAACCATTCCTACTAATGGTTCTCCAGGCGTATCAGATACACACGAGCTTTCTAACTTTCAGTGCACCAACTTTGAAAGTGGATGCATAATATTATGTTTGATCAATGCCCAGCAGTCAACAAACGAACCTCAAACCAAACGTGTGATTACTTATTCTCTACATGGCGACCGTAACCGTGATAAAAATAGGTGAAGCCTTTAAATGAGAAAGCGTTAAGTGAAGTTTTGAGATACATATGTATGTATATAATTTTTTGACACTCAAGTGTAAAAGTGTTAAAAAAAAAATGGGAAAAAAACAATCGAAATTCGTAGACCCAAAAGCAAATGTGATTAATGAAATAGACATTAAAAATAATAACGAACAAAACCTAGACACAACAAACTTCTTACTGGCAATAATTGCCTTCGTGTGTGTTTCTAGTTTCGTATATAAAATCGTGTGTATATATCGCGGTAATATAAAACGAAAATATTTAAACCGCGCTGTGTCAATGGACAAGATATAACAAAAAAGTCTAACTTCAAATAACGGCAAAAATAAAAGAAAACAAATTGAAAATACCTTGGAAGTTAAATCAACTGGAAGCAAGAAATCTCAGACGCCTAACTAAATAACTTGGAAGTGAAATCAACAGGAAGCAAGAAATCTCAGATGCTCAACTAAATCTGATGGCGAATCATGGAATATAAATATGACAGGAAGAAACTAATTTGAGACATACGTAATATACAATTTTTTTAAAAATTTTTTTTATTATTATGAAGATTTAACCATTTATCCTTTTTGAAAATATGTCAAAATGGGAAGACATTGTAAATAATATTAAAGACCATAAAACAGAATTCCTGAGAATTTTTAAATGTATAAACAAAAAAAATCCCCCTAAGGGAACTGTTAGCGAAACTCATTTACGTAATTTAATAAATGAGTACAATCTCGTACATGAGATTATAAAAAAAAACTTCGCAAACTTAACAAAGCCTCACAAAACAGAAGCTTATGAAATACATTATTATTTTCGTGACCATTTGTATAGAGCTTGTTGTCGACTTAATAAAAATATAAAAATTCCCACGGACTTTAATGTCTTAGTTGATATAAATATAGAAGAGCAAGATCAGGAAATAAGTGACAGTGAAAGCGAAGATACAATCGAAGACAATATGTCGTCGTCTATCGATTTTCTGAATTTTGCTTCGAGAATAGTTCCAGAATTTGATGGTTCACCGGAGAATTTACAGCGTTTTGTTGACGCTGTTAATCTGGTCAACGAAAATGCAGGGACTAATGAAAGTAGCGCTGTTTCTCTGATTAAAACAAAATTATCAGGAACAGCACGCAACTTTATAACAAACGAAAGTACAGTTAATGAGATAGTACAAACCCTTCAAAACAACATTAAGAGCGTATCCTCTAAAGTACTCATTTCAAAAATAATGAGTGCAAGGCAAAACAATAGGCCTACGAACACGTACATATATCAAAGAAATAGAGGATTTGACATCTTCACTTAAAAGGGCATACATTTCAGAAGGTGTTCCCTTCAGGCTAGCTGAAGAATACTCCACCCAAAATGCCGTGAAATCGCTATCTACAAATGCGTCCAATGAGAAAATTAAACTCATTATGGAAGCAGGTACGTTCAATAATCGCTTTCATAGAGGAAACCGAAACGTAAGAGTTATAAACGAGGTTTCGGAAAACATGTCAAACCCCCAGGTTTTACAACTGGGGGATGCTTAAATAAAACTTTGGCTCAATATCAGAATTTCAAAATTTTTAACCTAAATCTTAACCTTAGCAGTTATATAATAGTTGAAAATACGTTAAGTCACTGTACAAACACATTCCTAGTAGATACAGGTGCCGATGTTTCTGTATTTAAGGAAAACAAACTTCATCCCAATAAATTTATAAACAATATTTGTTCGGTCAATCACCATTGACCTCGAGATTTGGTGGTCAACGTACGCGCTGATGCAGCAGAAAGTACTTAGTACCTCACTACACCCACCACCACCATCAGCCGGGCAGCATCATATCACACATTCCATACTGCCTCGCTATATGAGCAGTCGAATGCCATCAAAATGTGTCGAATTAAATGTGCCATTGATTTGTGCTTCATTTCTGTGCCAGCCAAAGCAGATACCTACCCACAGCACAGGCACAATGCACATATCTAAGTATACATAGAGCTATAGGTGGTGTCGTCACCCACCGTATAGCAGATACACAGCGCATACCATGGGTATGCAATAGTAGAGCGGACACATAGCGCACACCATGGGTATGCATTAGCATGGCAGATACCTACAACATATGCTATGGTTATGGATAGGATGAAGCGGCTCGTAGTGTCGCTCACTCAACGACTGGACTGTGACATTCGACTCTTATTGTCGCCAGTCAATCATCGCTGCCCTATATTTATCTTGGATAAATACAGCAGAGTGCTGAGGGTTGCAAGACAGTTCTAGGAAGAACAAATAAACAACACCACGACGATGGCTTACCCTCAGATGACGCTCCCACGGATCTTCGCTATTGTTGCTGGCGTTGGCACATTCTTGGTTGTGTGTCGTTGGGTATCCAAGGCATGGGCCTGGTACCAGATACTGGACTCAATTAACCTGTGGGCGTTTTGGTGACGCTGCATTTTTGGACAACGGACTGGTGGTGGCTTGGTGACTGACTTGGTCAGTCTGAATTCTGTTCTCTTGGAGTCGTCAACTCAGTCGGTCGAATACTTCGTGGCTAATTCTCAACTAGATTATTGTAAATACATTGTAAATTGAATAAAGAATTATTTAAGAAATTAAGAAACCCTGGTGTTCGGCAAAGTGCCCTTTTCACAGAAAATATTAAATCGAGTCTCTCTTCCCCTGTCGTTGGAAGTACAATTACCCAACATTTTGGTGCCTCCTGTGAGGAATATTGTGCGAATTTAAGTGACATTTAGAACATTTTTGTCGTGTCCCTCGTAAACTCGGTGAATGTGCGTTTGTGGATCTTGGCATCCAAGCTATATTGAATTCGCGATCGTCGTCTTTGTGTTAAGTGTAGTTGCGCTACTGTGGTACGCGGCCATAATCCTATCGTTGGGATAGATTCAGTGCTCGTGAACATATAAGTGTCCAACCCTCGTGCTCAATTTGTGAAGTGCTCATCTAACATGGCGCATCTAACAAAAAGGTCAGCAGCATGCACCGCCTTGAAGCGGCTGCATAACAACATCGTGTCCGCGGACATGACCGGCTGGGATGTGGCCCGGATCGAGAGCGAACAACGCTCTCTAGATCAACAATACGAGCGCTTTCAGAGCGCACACGAAGTAGCTCTGCTGGATGTCGGTGACGAATCAGACCTCCTCGCGCACGATGCACTGTTGCACATCGTGGAGGCGCAGTACAAAGAGGCATCGGTGAGTTTGAGGCGGCACCTCGAGAAGCTGCAACCTCAAATAAAGGAGATTCGGCTAGGCCCCTCAACAGATCCTCAGAAGAGTCGCATCCAATTACTGCGACGAACAACGGCGTGCCAGGCACTCAAGAACCACCACACCACAATATTGACGGCTGATCTAAACGGATGGGACCTGACCCGTATCTACCTGGAAGAGAAGGATCTGGAGCTACAATACCAGCGGTTCCAGGCGGCCCATGACGCAATACTGGAGGAGGTAGCCGACGATGACATAGAGGAGCACGGATTGCTGCAGCAGACGGTGACGCAGCAGTACATCGAAGCATCGTCAGCTTTGAAACGGCGGGTAGCGGTCCTGGACGTGCCCAAAGAGGTCGTGGTGCCAACAATCCCTTCCACATCAACGGCGAAGCTGGAGATGAAGCTGGAGTCGATCCGGATCCCTACCTTCACTGGGGAACTCCAGAAGTGGCTGGAGTTAAAAGACGCCTTCGAGACGATGGTACATAACGCCGATCTACCCGTGCCCTACAAGCTGCAGAAGCTTCGGGACTCAGTGAAAGTGACAGACGTGGGTCTCGTCGGGAGTGTTTACTCAGGAGGTTACGAGGAACTATGGGCGGCACTCAAGGAGCGCTTCGACAACCCCAGATTGCTGGCAGAGGCTCACGTATCCCGGTTTTTGGGGGTAGCTGTCGCCACAGAGGAGTCACCCCGCGAGCTGATGCGTATCAGGGACACAGTAGGTGAGTCTCTACGCTCACTCAGGGTCATGGGAGAACCAGTCGACAGTTGGGACACGTTGACTCTGCATATCGTCCTCACGAAGCTTCCTCCGAAGACACAACATCTCTGGAGCATGCATTGTCCTCCTAAGAAAACGGCATCATTGGCGTCATTATTAGAGTTCGTGGAACTACGTGCCCACAGTCTTGGTGCTGAAATAGCCAGGCGACCATTTGGCAGTCACTCGGATGCTGCAAGTCGGTCAGCTCCGCGTCCCTCGGCCCGGTCTAAACCGGTCGCTCGGACACATGCCACAGCAGCCATAAAGAAGCAGAATAACCGGTGCGCAGCTTGCAACGGAAACCACACCCTCAACCACTGCAGCGATTTCAGTGGCTGGGATGCCAGCACGAAGCTCAACTTCCTCCGAGCAGAGGACCTGAGCTTCAACTGCCTGAAGTCTGGACACTGCTCGGATAGGTGCCCATCCACATTCAATTGCCGCAATTGCAATCAGCGACATAACACGCTCCTGTGCAAGAGTCAGCCGCAATCAACAAAGAAGCCGTCAGCGGATCCTGCTGCGCAACAAGGCAAGCCTTCAGGATCCAAACAGCGATTGCCGGAACCGTCCAACTGGGTTTCGTACCAGGAACGGAAACATGGACCACCTGACGTGTTCCAGGAGGATTCAAATTGACTCCTCAACCCCAGCTCGACTGTACTATTGGCGACAGCATTAGTCTATACGTACAGTCAAACGGCGGAGCGGCACTTGGTGCGCGCCCTCTGCGATCCAGGATCGCAGGTAAGTTTTGCTAAAACCTCTTTAGTCGACAGGCTTAAACTCCCCAGGTCTCCAGTGGACATCCCCGTGCAAGGCATTGGCGCATTGAAGCATGCGCCTGTACAGGAACAAGTGACGTTGTCACTTCGGTCGACCCGTTCCTCTTTCACCATCCAACTCAAGGCTCTGGTGATCCCGACCATTACGTCAGTCATCCCTGACTCATACGTCGATACTACGCAGTGGACCCACTTGGCGGGTCTACCATTGGCTGATAAGCACCTAGGAACCCCTGGTGCCATTGATGTTTTACTCGGTGCAGATGTATGGGGATACATAGTCCAGAGCGAGGTTATTCATGGTCAATTTCACGAACCACATGCACAGTGTACCCGGCTTGGTTGGGTGGTCTTTGGTCCAGCTGCTCTGGCACCACCGCAGCCCATCGCACGAGCTCACAACGCCCGGATGACTGCGGAACCATCTTCAGACTTTACCCTAGACGAATTGGTAAAGAACTTCTGGAAGCTAGAAGAAGTTCCTCTCGACGAATCCAGAGAGGATGAGTGCAGTCGCCATTTCGATTCGACACACTTTTTTTTTTTTTTTTTCTTTTTCAATTCATTTTTATTAATTCAATCTTAAATCTATCTTAAAGCTAGACAAAAATTCATAAAACTAGCCTAATTAACCATAACTTACAACTAACTTACTGGTCCCATACGGACACTCTAAGTTAAACAATAATACTTAATGCTAATGCCTTTCGGCCCTAAGATCTAGTTAACTTCAATTCAATTTTATTTATTTTTGTATTCATTAGAAAATTTCAAAAAAACTAATATCAATATCCTTTTTTATTTTTATTTAAAAACTACTTAAAATAAAGTCCTTAATATAAAACTTAAAGCTAACTAAAACTACCTATTCTACCTATAAACTACTTAAAACTAGAACAACCACAGCAGCAAATCTAACTATCTAACGTTTTTTGTTTTTCATTTTTTTTTTTTTTTTTGTATTTTTGTATTTTTTTTTAAATCCATGTTTTTTTTTTTTTTTTTTTTTAATTTTTTTTTTGTATTTTTTGTATTTTTCTTTTTTGTTTTTTTTTGTGTATTTTTTTTTTTTGTATATATTTTTTTTTGTGCCACCATGCCTATTCTACTTAAAACTAAACCCTAAAACTATAAAACAAGTATGTAAGCCGGCCAAGGCTTTAAACCCCATCCCGACTACCCACTATCAAGTGCCGATTGAAGCCACCAAAACTGGTTCTCCTGCTTCACCCTATCAGTTCGGTCCCGTTCGGACACAGCCCTACTGAACCGAAGGAGCTCTGCTCCGCCTTGTGCCATGACGTCCCGATTGTACAGGAGTCGCCTATCCACGGTTCGTCGTCTGACGTGGTAGATTAACGGAACTGCCAATCTATCCTGTACCAGACCGCATCTATCTAAAAAGAGGAATGCCTCTGGTGGAATGAAGCCGCCGATTCGACACACTCACGCACACCTGATGGTCGGTACATGGTTCAGATACCATTTCGACACGATGCCCCGAAGCTAGGCGCATCCTACCGCTCAGCCATACGCCAGTTCTATTGTCTAGAGAGAAGACTCTACAACAACCCAGAACTCCGCGAGAAGTACATTACATTCATGCGTGAATATGAAGCTATGGGACACATGGAGCGGGTGGGTCAACATGGCGACCGCCGCAACTCGTACTACATCCCGCATCATGCGGTAATCACTAAATTCCGTGTGGTATTCAATGCGTCAGCCAAAACCACTACTGGAGTCTCACTCAATGATGTCCAGCTGGTGGGTCCGACGATCCAAGATTCACTTATCAATGTAATCTTGAGGTTCCGGAGATACCCCATTGCTTTGACAGCCGATGTCGAGAAGATGTTCCGTCAGGTCCTGGTAGCACCTGAACATCGTGATTTCCAGCGTATTCTCTGGAGAGAGTCACCGTCAGACGAGCTCAATGTCTTTCGGTTAACAACCGTTACATATGGTATGGCATCTAGTCCATACACTTCAGTGCGATCGATGATCCAGTGTGCGCACGATAACCAGAGTTTAGTCGCAGATCCATCACGTGCCCGAGTGGCAATTGAGACGATTGAGAAGGCCTTTTATGTGGACGACCTCCTCACTAGCTGCAACAGTGCCGGCGAAGCCGTACGACTGGCAGGCGACGTCAATAAGATCCTCTTGGCTGGACATTTTGCACTCCGCAAATGGAATTCGAATCACATACAGGTAATGTCGAGGTTAACTAATCAAGCTTCCTTTTCTTCTTCTTCCACAGAGCTTGTCATTGACTGCCCAACGGCAACAGTACTTGGTCTACGTTGGGACCCAACAGCTGACGAGCTCTTCTTTCGCGTGGAACTAGAAGTGCCACACCCTCCTGCAACAAAGAGGCGTGTACTGAGTGAAGTGGCTCAGCTATTTGACCCCACCGGTCTTCTTGCTCCTGTGGTAATCGTCGGAAAGGTGTTCATCCAGACACTCTGGTCCGCAGGCATCACTTGGGATGCCCCCCTCACTGATGAGTTGCAGCATACTTGGCAGACATTCCGAGACGACTTGGTCAACCTCAATCAGGTTCGGGTCCCACGCTGGCTAGGCATGCACAATCAGCACCCCACCACAATTCATGGTTTCTGTGATGCCAGCTCCCGAGCCTACGCAGCAGTGGTCTACCTAAGAACCACCTACCCAGATGAACGAGTGCAGATCTCCCTGGTGACTGCACGTACGAAGGTAGCCCCCATCAAGGGCGCCACTATACCTCGTTTAGAACTTTGTGCCGCCCACCTATTGGCCACCACCCTGATGAACATCCGTACAGCTCTTGGACTAGTTGCAGCACCATACTACTTATGGTCAGATTCCAGCATCGTGTTATGCTGGTTAAGGAAGGAGCCTTCGACATTGAAGCCATACGTCGCGAATCGAGTCCGACAAATACAAGAGCTCACGTCACCTGAACGGTGGCATCACGTACGCTCTGCTCAGAACCCTGCTGACTGCGCGAGTCGAGGTATTGGTGCCTCAGAGCTCGTCAATCACAACCTATGGTGGCAAGGCCCAGACTGGTTGAAGGTCGGTCCGCTCCCTCTTGGCCCAGCCGGGCAGCCTGATGATAAAGACCTGGTTACTATCGCAGCTGAAGTCAAACCATCGGTCATTACCGGTGTAACCACGCAACCCGCATCACACCCACTGACTACTCGATGCAGAGACGGCACAGTCATCCCCTTGGTGGAACGATATAGCCGGATGCAGAAACTTCTACGCGTTGTTGCCTACATAACAAGGTGGCTGAAGTCACATAGACATCGTATCCAAGAACCCGTGATCGGAGCGGATGAGCTCGATGACGCCCTACAACGCCTTATACGAATAGAACAAGCGATGTGCTTCCCTCAAGACATCCAGCAACTACACAAGAAAGCTCCACTGGGGAGCGGAAGCCCGTTACTGTCATTAAACCCTTACTTAGACGACAAAGATCTACTTCGAGTCGGAGGCCGGCTCACTCACTCTTCGCTGCCACATGAGCAGAAATTCCCGCTCGTCCTACCGAAGACAGGACATCTCGTCGGGTTGCTGTTGGACCACACTCACGAGATCACCATGCATGGTGGAGCACAACTGATGCTCCAGACACTACGCCATAAGTATTGGATACTTCAGGGCCGACAAGCGGTTAGAACATTCGTCCACAAATGCGTCATCTGTCGAAGACATCGTGGGACGTTAATAAAGCAACAGATGGCCTCACTGCATTACTGTGGACCATTCACCCTACGTGTGGGAACCAAACGATCCCGCACCACTACAAAGGGATACCTGGCGATATTTGTATGCATGGCTACCAAAGCCGTGCATTTAGAGGTCATAGAGGACCTCTCTTCACAAGCTTTCTTGGATGCTTTCACCCGTTTCACCGGCAGGCGTGGACCCTGCCCCGATCTCTACAGCGATAATGGGACTGCCTTTGTAGGGGCCAACCGGCTCATGAAGGAAGACCTGGCTCTTTTTGAGTCTCATTACAATTAGCAAGCCTTGGCGCATGCAGGTACGAGATGGCACTTCATCACACCAGGTGCTCCACATCAAGGTGGCTTATGGGAAGCCGCCGTCAAATCCGCCAAACACCACTTGATCCGCCTGGTGGGATCTCAGTCGCTTTGGCATCATCAGCTGCACACCTTGGCAGTTCGTATCGAAGCATGCCTTAACTCTCGTCCATTGGTTCCTTTACATGACGATCCTGAGGACAAACTGGCCCTCACTCCTGGAGACTTCCTGATCGGAGCACCACTGATAGCAGTACCAGAGCCCCGCATCGATGATATACCAATCAACCGATTGAAACAGTACCAGTGGCTGCGCAAAGTCCACCAAGACTTTTGGCACAGATGGAGCGAGGAGTATTTGTGCACCTTGCAAACCCGTAACAAATGGGAGAAACGAGAGCCGAATCTTCGAGTGGATGACATAGTTCTTGTGCGAAACGAGAACCTTTCCCCTACCCATTGGCGACTCGGGCGAGTCACAGCAATTCACTTGGGCAATGATGGATTGGCCCGCAACGCAACTCTTCGGACTGCCGCCGGCGAGTGTCGCCGCCCCGTCCAGAAACTTTGTCGATTAATCGACTAAAAAACTCCTAACTTACCTAACTTACCTGATTAATTGAAGTACATGTGGGTCATTTTGTATGAACATAACCTACCTCAACACGGCCAGCTGGCCCACACCCCTTAACATTTCGAACGCGAGGTTCGACCGGGCAGGATGTTCGGTCAATCACCATTGACCTCGAGATTTGGTGGTCAACGTACGCGCTGATGCAGCAGAAAGTACTTAGTACCTCACTACACCCACCACCACCATCAGCCGGGCAGCATCATATCACACATTCCATACTGCCTCGCTATATGAGCAGTCGAATGCCATCAAAATGTGTCGAATTAAATGTGCCATTGATTTGTGCTTCATTTCTGTGCCAGCCAAAGCAGATACCTACCCACAGCACAGGCACAATGCACATATCTAAGTATACATAGAGCTATAGGTGGTGTCGTCACCCACCGTATAGCAGATACACAGCGCATACCATGGGTATGCAATAGTAGAGCGGACACATAGCGCACACCATGGGTATGCATTAGCATGGCAGATACCTACAACATATGCTATGGTTATGGATAGGATGAAGCGGCTCGTAGTGTCGCTCACTCAACGACTGGACTGTGACATTCGACTCTTATTGTCGCCAGTCAATCATCGCTGCCCTATATTTATCTTGGATAAATACAGCAGAGTGCTGAGGGTTGCAAGACAGTTCTAGGAAGAACAAATAAACAACACCACGACGATGGCTTACCCTCAGATGACGCTCCCACGGATCTTCGCTATTGTTGCTGGCGTTGGCACATTCTTGGTTGTGTGTCGTTGGGTATCCAAGGCATGGGCCTGGTACCAGATACTGGACTCAATTAACCTGTGGGCGTTTTGGTGACGCTGCATTTTTGGACAACGGACTGGTGGTGGCTTGGTGACTGACTTGGTCAGTCTGAATTCTGTTCTCTTGGAGTCGTCAACTCAGTCGGTCGAATACTTCGTGGCTAATTCTCAACTAGATTATTGTAAATACATTGTAAATTGAATAAAGAATTATTTAAGAAATTAAGAAACCCTGGTGTTCGGCAAAGTGCCCTTTTCACAGAAAATATTAAATCGAGTCTCTCTTCCCCTGTCGTTGGAAGTATAATTACCCAACAATATTCATACGTCCAAGATAAGTGGAAAAGGCAATGGCGTAGTGCAATCTCTTGGTCAGACTACCGGTGAATTGATTTTTAATATTTTCATTAAACACAATTTTCAAATCGTGGATACAAATTTTTCAATCCCGAGTGATGGAATATTAGGTTTAGATTTTATAAAAAACTAGCGGCCCGGTACGTGCTTCGCTACGTATAAGGCATAGTAATAAAAAAAAATGAATATTAAGTTCATTTATTCAAACAAAAAAATATTTTTTTTAATTGCTAGCTATTTAAAAGTCCAAATGACCCAAATGATATATTATTTATATTATATTTATCAGCAAAGAGTAAAAACTGAAAAATAAAAAAGAATTGGGTACTCTAACTATGGTGGGTCTATATGGGTTAGTCCAAAACAGTTGGATAAACAATATTTTTTGTTTTTCCATTTTGAGCATGAATAAATAAACAGTTGGCGGCACCGACTCTGGAACAGGCAACATAAAGTTGGCCATGTGAAAAAACATGATTCCTCCAAGTTGACAACACAAACTTGAAGTGTTTGCCCTTGGGCCTTATTTATGGACATCGCAAATGATAAACGCACAGGATATTGTAATCTTCTGAATTCAAATGGCATATCAGTTGAAATCATTGGGATACGCGGTATCAAACACACTTCTCCTTTTGATTTACCAGTTAAGATTGTAGCTTCAATCAAATTTGGCAATAACTTTTTCACTGCCAATCTGGTGCCATTACACAGTTTTGGTGGATTAATATTTCGCAATAATATAATCAAAGAACCAATTTTCAGTTTCAAGCAATGCGGTGGTATACCAGCCGGTTCCAATGAATTTAAAAATTCAATTGGATAATTCATTGCCTCATCTTGATTCATAACACTGTCAATTGATTTATATGTCGTGACTAAACCTGGCAGTTTCGATTGAATTTGAAAATTAATGGCATTGATATGAATGTTCTTCGGTGCTAAAATGGCGCGTTCTCTCAACCAATCATGATTTCTGTAATTCTGAAGAATATTTGGAAAAACACATTCAATCAACTCATCTATAGGTTGCGAAATTGTACAAACATTTTCCGGTAAAGTGGTCAATCCGTTGGTACTGTCGATTGTTATTTTGCCATCACCAATTTCTAACAATTGTTTTGAAAACTCATGGGCAGTTGTATCATTATTCATTATGTAGGTGAATACGCATATTAATGTTCAGAGTCAATTTTCGTACACATCTCCAAAGAACTGATGACTTCAAACAGGCGTTTATTTCATCAGCAGGAGTTGATCGAGGAATGACAGGCCATGTTTGACGAAAATCCCCCGACAGCAATATCAGAGCACCACCGAAAAGTTGTTAATTACCGCATATATCTTGCATTGTTCGATTAAATGCTTCTATTGATTTTTTATTCGCCATTGTGCACTCATCCCATAAAATAATTGACATTAATCGTAGAATTTTTGCCATAGCAGAATTTCTCGAAATATTGCAAGTTGGAGTTTCAATCACCTGTACATTCAATGGAAATTTTAATGCAGAGTGTGTGGTCCGACCACCTTCTAATAATGTAGCAGCAATTCCCGAAGATGCAAGTGCCAATGCAATTTTCTGTTCCGATCGAATAGTCGCTAAAAAACGAAAAGTTTTACCATTAGCACAACACATTCCGGGCGTTTCACCTGGAAAGTTAGCCGCATCACAATGTGGACCTATTGAGTCTACATCCCAATGTATCCGTACACACTATAATCAATAATCTGACTATTGTAATTAAAAGCAGCTCGCAGCATTTCATCCAAAACAGCAGACGTATTCGTAATCGCCGTGCAAGATTTAGTACAGGTACAGGGTCTACAGATCTATTCTGTGCAGTACGTTCGATGCATTAGCTTGTGCGCGTTCATCTGTATTCTGAGATCGTTCTAATAAAGCCACTTGATTTGCATTACGCGTTCGCCGGCCTATGTTTGGTCGTCTTGCTCGTAGCATTTTACCTTTACTCAACAATATTTTGGAAAATATAAACACAACAAAGCAATAATTATCGCTGATTAAATGAAATGACATATGATGACATTAAATTTGTTTGACAGAACTAACGTCACTTTTTTTGTCTTCGATTGTTCTGCCAAAGGTTCAAATTGGCTTTAAAGTATTAGTACAAATTGTTTGTATATGGGAGTATAGAAAGATGTTGTTTTTACACTTTTTCAAGATTTTTTTAAAATTTTCTCTACGTACAAACCTTCTCTGGACTTCCACGAATAATGCAAGACCAAAATTAACCAAATCGGTAAAGGCATAGTTGAGTTATAATATTACAACGAAAAGTGGGATTGATTTATATATATATAGATACAACTGTATTTTAGACTACCAAACACAAAGTAACTGGTTAATTCTCAGACCAGATAACTTCTCAAAAAATATATCCATTCCAATTTATGACACACCAACTCCAAATTCCTTGTCATTGCCCGCAAGGTGTGAACTGTGAAGTGGTAAGAAAAATTAGTTTCATAACAACAGAGGAAGATATTTTTATACCGAATCAAAAAATATCAGGAGGAATTTATATTGGTAAGGCTATAGTCTCCAAAACAAATCCGTATGTTAGAGTAATAAATACAACTTTCGATAACACTTTACTTACAAATGTCCAAATTAAAACAGAAAGCCTTTCTACATACAGTGTTTATAAATTTGATCAAAAAGATAGTAGGCACAAGGAAAAAGTAAAAAAAAAATTGTCAAAAAATTTTCCCGCTTTTGCATCTAAACGGTTAACAAAACTATGCAATGAGTTTGCAGACATTTTCGCCTTAGAAACTGATAAAATAACAACTAATAATTTTTATAAACAAAAGTTGCGAATTAAAGATGATACACCAGTTTATATTAAGAATTATAGAACACCTTATTCTCAAAAAGATGAAATCAGTAGGCAAGTTAAAAAATTAAAAGAAGATGATATTATAGAACCATCCATTTCCGAATACAACAGCCCAATTCTTTTAGTACCAAAAAAATCTCCCAGGAAGTTCTGAAAAACGCTGGCGACTAGTTTTTGATTACCGACAAATTAATAAAAAATTAGTATCTGATAAATACCCTTTGCCAAGAATAGATGACATCTTAGATCAATTAGGGCGTGCAAAATATTTTTCATGTCTAGATCTGATGTCTGGGTTTCACCAAATTGAAATAGAAAAAGAATCTAGGGACATAACATCGTTAGCCTTTGCTGGCCTTACGCCAGAACAAGCGTTCCTTTATATGGACGATTTGGTCGTGATTGGATGTTCGGAAAACCATATGATAAAAACTTACAAGACGTATTTGAGACATGTAGGAAATTTAATTTAAAACTTCATCCTGATAAATGCACCTTCTTCGGTCATGAAGTTACTTTTCTTGGTCATAAATGTACTGACAAGGGAATCCTTCCCGATGATAGCAAATATGAAATCATTAGAAACTACCCAACACCAAAAGACTCCGACGCAGTAAGAAGATTTGTTGCATTTTGCAATTATTATCGACGCTTTAAACCAAACTTCGCTTCTCATTCATCTCACCTTACACGCTTAACGCGCAAAAATGTAAAATTTCAATGGACGACCGAATGTGAAAATGCATTCCAATATTTAAAAGAGGCGCTCTTAAGCCCTTCTATCTTACAATACCCGAATTTTGATAAAACATTCTGCATCACTACAGATGCTAGCAAAAATGCCTGTGAATCCGTACTAAGCCAGGAATACAATGGGGCGTACAATTACCAGTGGCATATGCATCAAGATCATTTACAAAGGGAGAAAGCAATAAAGCAACCATAGAACAAGAATTGGCAGCCATTCACTGGGCGATAAATTATTTTAAGCCATATGTATACGGAAAAGAATTTTTGGTTAGAAGTGACCATAGACCTCTTACTTACTTATTCTCTATGAAAAATCCATCATCAAAACTAACCAGAATGCGTTTAGATCTCGAAGAATTCAACTTCGTTATAGAATATATAAAAGGTACAGATAATTGCGGTGCAGACGCATTATCGCGCATAGACTTTGAGCAAATAAAACATATCCAACACAGTAATAACATCCTGCAAGTAAAAACCCGTTCAGAGACAAGACGGAACGAAAAGAATATTAGTGAAGAAAATTTTTCTTTAAAAATTCGTAATGTAGATACCCCCAAAGTGTACGAAACATTGAGCTATAGCGAGGTAAAAAAAGATGTTCGTTTGAAGTTCGATTTAATAAAAGAAACACCAAGGTGTTACTTAAAAATTGGTAAAAGAACTTTAATAAGCTTTCCTATAAATACTTTTAGGGATCGGGTCAAAATTCTGGCTTCAAAATTCTGCTTTTCAGAATTCTGCTTTTTTAACGAAAATTCTGCTTTTCAAAATTCTGCTTTTTTTTTGTCTGGTTTACAAAATTCTGCTTTTCAAAATTCTGGAAATTTATATTAAAAAAAAAATTCTGCTAATTCTGCTTTTTTTTTAATAGTATATTTATTAACGGAAAAGTCAATTTAACATGGTTTTTGTTTCAATTTTAACAAACAAAAATTAAAATTTCGTCTTTTAATAATTATAAGCAATAACTGAAAATAGAGCAAAAATAACAAAAACAAAATGTAAACAAAAAATAATAACAACAATTAAAAAACGAAAAGCAAATTACGTTAAAGTGGAGAGATTAATAACACACTATCTCGAAGGGATAAGAAAAGACACTAACCATTGTCTAAGACCCTGACTAAGTTAAGAGAGCAAAAATTAATTGCGTCTAAACATCTCGCTTATGCAAGCGAGAGGATAATTTTACAAAATTCTGGAAATAATAGAAATAAGGTTTGGAAAATGTTAAAAAGCGCGCGCTTTTTAACATTTTCCAAACCCTGTTTTTATTATTTCCAGAATTTTGAAAAGCAGAATTTTGAAAAACAGAATTCTGAAAAGCAGAATTTTGAAAGCAGAATTTTGAAAAGCAGAATTTTGAAAGCAGAATTTTGACAAAAGAATTTTGACCCCGGCAGAATTTTGACCCCAACCCACTTTTAGGGATCGGGTCAAAATTCTGGCTTCAAAATTCTGCTTTTCAGAATTCTGCTTTTTTAACGAAAATTCTGCTTTTCAAAATTCTGCTTTTTTTTTGTCTGGTTTACAAAATTCTGCTTTTCAAAATTCTGGAAATTTATATTAAAAAAAAAATTCTGCTAATTCTGCTTTTTTTTTAATAGTATATTTATTAACGGAAAAGTCAATTTAACATGGTTTTTGTTTCAATTTTAACAAAAAAAAATCAAAATTTCGTCTTTTAATAATTATAAGCAATAACTGAAAATAGAGCAAAAATAACAAAAACAAAATGTAAACCAAAAATAATAACAACAATTAAAAAACGAAAAGCAAATTACGTTAAAGTGGAGAGATTAATAACACACTATCACGAAGGGATAATAAAAGACACTAACCATTGTCTAAGACCCTGACTAAGTTAAGAGAGCAAAAATTAATTGCGTCTAAACATCTCGCTTATGCAAGCGAGAGGATAATTTTACAAAATTCTTGAAATAATAGAAAAAATGTTTGGAAAATGTTAAAAAGCGCGCGCTTTTTAACATTTTCCAAACCCTATTTTTATTATTTCCAGAATTTTGTAAAACAGAATTTTGAAAAGCAGAATTTTGAAAAACAGAATTCTGAAAAGCAGAATTTTGAAAGCAGAATTTTGAAAAGCAGAATTTTGAAAGCAGAATTTTGACAAAAGAATTTTGACCCCGGCAGAATTTTGACCCCAACCCATACTTTTATTATTAATAATGGAAAAATTGACTTAGGACAATTCTTTCCAAGGCTAGAAAAAGAGACCAATAATAAAAATATATACAAGTTGCAACTTTCATTAAACGATAATTTATTCAGTATGATTCAGATCACTGAATTTAAAAATAATGCAAACAAATTATTAAAAAAATTAAGAATCGCATTAACGCCAAAATTAAAATACATAACGGAAGGCAAGGAAAAAGCTAAATTAATCGAAACTTTTCATAATGATCCTATACTTGGTGGTCATGCAGGAATTACCAGACTTTTAAAGAAATTGAGAGCGAAATACTATGGGAAAAATATGACAAAAGAAGTTACGAAATATGTTAAAAGCTGTTAAGAGTGTCAAAAGAATAAATCCATGCCAAAAACGAAAGAACTTTTGTCAATAACACCAACACCCGCGCGCGCATTTGACATAGTATTGGTTGACACCATTGGTCCGTTAGCCCGATCTAACTTTGGTAACCAATACGCAGTAACTATCATATGTGACTTATCAAAATATTTAATCTCCATACCTATATCGGATAAATCAGCCAAAACAATAGCCAAAGCTATTTTTGAGAATTGTATTCTAGTTTATGGCCCGATGAAAAAAATCATTACTGATATGGGGTCTGAATATAGAAATCAGACTCTAAAGGAGCTATACAAGCTCCTGAACAGAGATCAATCAACTTCCACAGCGTATCACCATCAAACCTTAGGAACAATTGAAAGGTCACATAGGACTTTGAATGAATATTTAAGGTCATATATCGGGTGATTTTTTAAGAGCTTGAGAACTTTTTAAAAAAAAAAACGCATAAAATTTGCAAAATCTCATCGATTCTTTATTTAAAACGTTAGATTGGTCCATGACATTTACTTTTTGAAGATAATTTCATTTAAATATTGACTGCGGCTGCGTCTTAGGTGGTCCATTCGGAAAGTCCAATTTTGGGTAACTTTTTCGAGCATTTCGGCCGGAATAGCCCGAATTTCTTCGGAAATGTTGTCTTCCAAAGCTGGAATAGTTGCTGGCTTATTTGTGTAGACTTTAGACTTGACGTAGCCCCACAAAAAATAGTCTAAAGGCGTCAAATCGCATGATCTTGGTGGCCAACTTACCGGTCCATTCCTTGAGATGAATTGTTCTCCGAAGTTTTCCCTCAAAATGGCCATAGAATCGCGAGCTGTGTGGCATGTAGCGCCATCTTGTTGAAACCACATGTCAACCAAGTTCAGTTCTTTCATTTTTGGCAACAAAAAGTTTGTTAGCATTGAACGATAGCGATCGCCATTCACCGTAACGTTGCGTCCAACAGCATCTTTGAAAAAATACGGTCCAATGATTCCACCAGCGTACAAACCACACCAAACAGTGCATTTTTCGGGATGCATGGGCAGTTCTTGAACGGCTTCTGGTTGCTCTTCACTCCAAATGCGGCAATTTTGCTTATTTACGTAGCCATTCAACCAGAAATGAGCCTCATCGCTGAACAAAATTTGTCGATAAAAAAGCGCGAAACACATTTCGAACCGAACACTGATTTTGGTAATAAAATTCAATGATTTGCAAGCGTTGCTCGTTAGTAAGTCTATTCATGATGAAATGTCAAAGCATACTGAGCATCTTTCTCTTTGACACCATGTCTGAAATCCCGCGTGATCTGTCAAATACTAATGCATGAAAATCCTAACCTCAAAAAAATCACCCATTATATCCCTCAACAGAACCGATTGGGATGAGTGGATAAAATACTTTACGTGTTGTTATAACACAACACCTTCTACCGTGCACGGTTATAGCCCATTTGAACTGATATTTGGAAAAATACCAACAGCTCTGAATTTTCTCTCTGAAAGTGTCATAGATCCATTGTATAATATTGATTCGTATGCAAAAGAAATTAAATACAGATTACAAATGGCTCAGCAGAGAGCGCAGCAAATTATTCAAAGATCCAAAACAACCCAAAAAGAACAGTATGATAAAACTTCAAGACCCATAGAAATTAAAATTAATGACAGGGTATTACTTGAGAACAACGCAGGCCATAAATTAGAAAATCTTTTTAAAGGCCCTTATACAGTAACCAAAATTGAAAACAACAACTGCACGCTATCAAGAAATGACAACAAATTCTTTAAAGTCCATAAAAATAGACTACGGAAATTATAATGTATTGAAATGAAAATAAAAGCCAATCCAAAACGATTTAAGTTATGGTCTCATGTGCGAGAAATTTCATTTATTCACCTTTAATAAGTGTGTTGTAGAATATATTATATCAAATAAAATCATTATTATAATAAATAATATATTTTTGCTAAGAATTTTTTTTAAATTTTAATAGTTATACATATAAATATAAATAATAGTAAGCACAAAAAACTTAATATTAAACATTGTTATGAAAAAAAAAAAACATACAAATTAATAAAAATAGTTTATTCTATATATATACTTTTGATTAAAATTTCGTTAACTAGCTTTGATTGATTTATGTTTATAAATAAAGATAGTTATGACTTATGAGCAGAGCATGCATGTTCATAATAAAACAAAAAGTAAATAATTACATCCAATTATATTCTTATATTTTAATACATTTATATAAAATGAAAAATGTAATATTTTGATAATTTTTTATAATGAAAGAGGCTTAAAGGTATTGGTCAAGCATAATTTTATAAACTAAAATTAAACTTCAAAAGGGGAAAGGTGTTATGTCAACCTCATCATTATTTGTCGTGGGAATCAAGGCCAACCTCAATTCCCCGGAAACTAACATAAAACCCCCAAAACAGTATTCAGTTACATCTTGGGAACCACTCCTACTAATCAGTGGCGGACTAAGGGGGGGCGGTGGGGTAGGTCCGCCCCGGGTGGCAGACTAATAGGGGGTGCCATCAGTAACAGAAAAATAACTTTGCACACTACTACTCATTCTGGTTCGATATTTTGGAAGAAGTTGATTCAGCACAGAAATACTTGCAAAAATCCGGGCTCACTCTAGAAAAAAGTGTAATAAAACTTAAGGCACTAGCGAGTTTTCTTCGTGAACACCGTGATGAATCCGTGAAAAAGGCCGTAATATACGCAAGAGAACAATGCACCGAGCTAGAAATTTCAATTGAAAGGCGGGGAAGAAGAAAAAAGAAGAAAATTATGCCAGGCGAAAAGGCTCAAGATGCTGGTTTGACGTTGGAAGAGGAAACACAAAGAGCCATGTTAGAATGTGCATCGATCTAAGGCCATGGAAGATATTGCGTTAGTTTTCTCAGCTCTTCAACCGAAAATATTGCTGTATGGAACGGAAGAAGAACTGCGGGCTGTGGTTCCAATGCTTACCTCGACATTTACAGAACTTACAGACAACTGTACCATATTGGAAATCCAGCGAATTCGGCGTCACATGGTAGCTTCAAAGATAAATTTAAAAGATGCAGAAATTTGGACAGCCTTTGAATTTTTAAGCTTCATTGTTAAGTGGGATTTTTCAGACTCTTTACCGAGTCTGTCATTTGCGATGAGAATTTATTTAACAATTTGCGTCTCAGTGGCATCGTGTGAACGAAGCTTTTCCAAATTAAAATTAATAAAGACTTATCTAAGATCAACGATGAGCCAAAATAGGTTGACTAATTTGGCTATACTTTCAATCGAAACGGAGCACACAAAAAATATAGATTTTAATGATATAATCGAAACATTCAGTACAATAAAAGCTCGTAAGCACCTTTAAATAAAATCTTTGTTCGTGTTTTTTTCTTAAATTTGTCAAGGGGTGTAAGCTTGCTTTACCGCCCCGGGTGTCACTGCCTCTTAGTCCGCCACTGCTAATAATGGTTCTCCAGGCGTATCAGATACACACGAGCTTTCTAACTTTCAGTGCACCAACTTTGAAAGTGGATGCATAATATTATGTTTGATCAATGCCCAGCAGTCAACAAACGAACCTCAAACCAAATGTGTGATTACTATTCGCTACACCATTCCTGTGTGCGAGTAATGTTGTCAGGGATGGACCTACAGTTTAAAGCCAAATCTGAACGGCTTATTTGAGAAAGAACTTTTCATGACAAGAATTACTCTTGGAGGATTTGTCAATTCCTCGCAAGAGGCAGTAACCATGAAAAAAAATTAAGATGGCACAGGCAGGGTTTGAACCCAAGACCTCTTGCTTGATAGTCCAACGCAGTTTTTTTTTAATTCATTTTGTATTAATTCATTCTTAAAAATATCTTAAAGCTAGACAAAAAGTCATAAAACTAGCCTAATTAACCATAACTTACAACTAACTTACTGGTCCCATACGGACACTCTAAGTTAAACAATAATACTTAATTCTAATGCCTTTCGGCCCTTAGATCTATTTTATTGTAATTCCATTTTATTTATTTTTTTATTTATTAGAAAATTAAAAAAAAAACTTATTTCAATATCGTTTTTGTTAAAATAAATATGATTTTGTTTAAAGCTCATTTATGTTTATTATATATTTAAGTTTTACATTTTGATGTTAACTTAATAAGAGTAAGGAACAAACTAAACTAACTTACAAAAATTGGCGCATTAACTTGTTAAATCTAATCTCACGTATGTACACTGTACAGTGAGTGAATCACAAACTGTAAGTTTACATAATTCAACACTCCTCCTTAAATCTACAGTTTGTGACTTTAACATTTTTATTTTACATTTCATTTTTATTTTTTATTTTGTTTTTGTTACTTTATCTTAAATTGATTTCAATAAACTTCTTATAGTTATAAACTTATTTTTACATAGACTTTTCGTTAATATATCTGCAATATTATCTTCTGAATTTACTTTAATTAAATCGATAATACCTTTTTCATAATTTTCGTTTACATAGTGATATTGAACTTCTATGTGCTTTGAATTTTTTATGTGATTTCCATATTTTCCAATTATTAAAGCTCCTTAATTGTCTTCATACAATTTTATTGGTTCGTTTAATTTCATACCAAAAGATTCATTTAAAATATTTTTTATAAAAATAACATCTGTTACTGCTTCTGACAATGCTTTATATTCTGCAAAAGTAGATGACTTAGTAACAGTATTTTGTTTATGACTTTTCCAAAAGATTACATTATTGTACATTGTAATTACATAGCCAGTTGTGGACTTTCTGTCTACATTGTCCCCTGCCCAATCAGAGTCTACCATACAATCTAGAATTTTGTTTTCATTATGTTTCTTATAAGTTAATTTTAAATTTTTCGTTTTATATAAATTTTTTAAAATTCTTAAAGCATATTTATAATGTGTTTCAGTGTAGCAATTCTGAAATCTACTTAAATAATTTACGCTATAAGCTATATCAGGCCTCGTACCAGAACTTATGTATAATAATTCACCAATTATATTTCTATATTTAATTCTCGGATCTATTTCGAATGAAGGATCTATTTTTAAGTTTGTTTGTTGTATCATGTAATTTAGAATTTTTAAAGTTGTATTTTTCTGCAAGAGTTTCAATACATTTTTCCTGACTTAACGTTAGTTTATTATCTTTCATTTTAAATCTATTTATTAATTTTTGTTTTACATCATTAATTTCCCATTGATTTTTACTGCATATTAATAAATCATCAACAAATAAAAGTATATATGTCATTCGACTGACATATAAGCAGTAATCATAATTACTTCTCACAAAACCTAATTCTGTTATAAATTCATTAAAACAATTATACCATGACCTTGGACTCTCTCTTAAACCATATAACGATTTCAACAATTTACACACCTTATGTCTGTCCTGTTCATAACCTTCAGGCTGCTTAATATATACTTCGGAATTTATTTTGCCATTTAAAAACGCTGTCTCAACGTCCATCTGCTCTATTTTAAATTCATTTTGACAACAGAATGACAATAATAATTTTAATGTTTGCATTTTTACTACCGGTGAATAAGCGTTATCAATATATTCTTTTTGTTGAAATCCACGCACGACTAATCTTGCTTTATAAGTATTCTCATTCTTTTTCTTATATACCCATTTTACATCAATAATATTTTTATCTTTAGGCTTATCTACTAATTGCCAGGTTTTATTCTTAATTAAACTTTGAAACTCTGAATCCATAGCACTTTTCCAATTTTCCGATTCTTTACTGCAAATTGCTTCATCAAAACTATTAGGGACATCACAATAATTTAAATATATATAATTTGTTGCATGCTCTTTATGCCCATATCTAACAATTGGACTTTTCTTTCTATTTGATCTCCTTACATCTAACTGGTCATTATCTTCACTCTCTTGACTATTATTTTCCTCATTACTATTCATTTCATCATTTACTTCAATTTCTATATCACTATTTTCTTTAATTTCTATTCTATTTACTTTATCTTTCTCTTAATCTAAACATATAACTTTTACACCTTCTTCTATAACATCAACATGTCGTGCATTTACAATTTTATTATTTATCAATACTCTATAACTGTTTTCATTGTAGCCTACCAGAATTCCTAATTTCGATTTATCATCCCATTTACTATTTCTTAATTGTTCGGGCGTTCTCACAAAAACTCTACTTCCGTACATTTTCAAATGCTCTACACTTGGCCTTTTATTAAACATTATTTCAAATGGAGTTTTGAATTCATAGGTATTAGCAGTTGTACGATTTTTCAAATAAGCTGAGGCCAATATTACTTCAGGCCAAAAGGATCTATTTAAATTACTTTCTTTTAATAAACATCTCGCAGTATCCATAATTGATCTATTATAACGTTCAGCAGTACCGTTTTATTCGTGTACATATGGAGGACATGGATTTATAATGATACCCTTATTTCTTGCAAACTCAAAAATATCTCGGTTTAAATATTCTTTTCCGTTGTCACATTGTAATATTTTTATATTCTGTCCTACTAAATTTTCGACTAAATTTACGTACTCTACAAAATATTTGTATGTTTCGGATTTAGATTTTATACAATAAAGTTTAGCACATTTGCTATATTCATCAATGAATGAAAGAAAATATTTTTCACCGCGACAACCCGTAGTCTGATGTGGCCCATTTAAATCTGTATGAATAATTTCTAATACTTTATTAGCTTTAGTTCTATTATTACGAAAAGGTAAATTTGTCATTTTACTTTCAATGCAAGTAGCGCACTTAAAATTTTCATTACCTAAATCTTTTGGCAAACCAATTAATAATTCATTTTTACATAGTTTATTTAAATATTGAAAATTTACATGTCCTAATGTTCTGTGCCATTTTTCTTTTTCTGACATTTGATTATTTTTTACAATATTTACATTTATTTCTTCATTTCTTGCTTTATTAACAAAATTTTTCATAAAATATAAATTGTTTTCTTTTTTAGCCGTTGCAATTAAATTTCCTTGTTTGTTAAAAATGTTTGATATATTATATGTTGATACTATTTTGTGTTTTTCTGTCACTTTTGCATAACTAATTAAATTCTTTTTCATATCTTTTACAAAATAAACATTTTTTAAAGTAATTTCGGAATCGTATGCATGTTTTCTAAATACAGTTTTTATATTGCCAATTTTTGTAGCTTTGAGAATATTACCATCACCTAGCTTAACACTAACCGGTTCTTTTAAAACAATAAATTCATCATAAAACTCATCACTATTTATAATATGGTCTGTACAACCGCTATCAAGTATCCAAATAATTTCATTATTTTTTTTCATAACATCATTATTATTACAATAAATATTTGAATTTACATTGCTTACTTCAGCTGTGAATACATTTTCGTTACCATAACCTCCGCCGTGTGTTGACAGTTGTGAACCTTGATTGTTGTTGTTGTTTCTACCATATCCACCTCGATGAAAGCCTCTGCCGTAACTCCCCCGCTGATACCCCCTGTTGTAGCCACCACGATGTCCCGATTTTGAATTTGAATACCCTCTGCCTCCGCCTCGACTGAATTGTGTACTACTTTGCTGCTTACAATATCGTTGTATATGCCCAACTAATCCGCATTTGTAACACTTGTTTCTCATTTCTGCATTGAAAACATTTGAGTTTTCTCTGTCTGATTTTGTTCCCTTCTGGCTTTCTTTTTCTATGCTTTTCATCATTATTTTTGATTTAACATAGTCACAGGTTCTTTCTCTTTCTTGTAACACATCGATCAAATCACCAATATAAGAATACTCGTGAGGCAGGGCTTTTAACATATAGCGCAGCTTCTCTTGCTCATCTAATTTACCGCCAGATATTATTAATGCATTCGCGGCTTTTTCAAAGTCATCGAAAAATAATGTCACATTTTCATAATTGCTCAATTTAACATTTTCTAATTTGCTTCGACAGACTATTTGTAATGCAGTGGATTCTTTTGAATACATTTGGTCGAATTTTTGCATTATTTCGTAGCTTGTGTTCAGGTTACTGATGAATTCTAACTGGCGGTTTGATATCGAGCTATATATATAATTCGTAGCCTTTATGTCTTTTTTACTCCATGCCGCTTCATTGTCTGTTTCTAATCTTTCTTGTGTTGCCTGTTCCTTACACTCTTTGAACTCCAATATTTTAAGTATTCTTCTTTTCCAACTTACATATTCGAATCCATCAAAAATGGGAATTACGACATCGTCTACTTTAACATATGAAGCCATTTCTTCTTTTTCACTTTTTAGTTTCTCAGAGTTATCAATAAAATTTTTAATTTCTTGCACTTTCACAAATTGGTCTGCAAACAATTTTCTTATTCTTTTTAGTTCTTGATTCAAGTCAATTTTTATTTTATTCATAGTAACACTAGCACAATTTTGGAAACGTGGTAGTTTGCTTCTTCTTTATATCCCATTTCCCTATCAGTTTTTTTTCTTTAATCAGTTTTTTTTTTATTTTGATTTTATTAAACCATGTTCTGCTACCATGTTAAAATAAATATGATTTTGTTTAAAGTTCATTTATGTTTATTATATATTTAAGTTTTACATTTTGATGTTAACTTAATAAGAGTAAGGAACAAACTAAACTTACTTACAAAAATTGGCGCATTAACTTGTTAAATCTAATCTCACGTATGTACACTGTACAGTGAGTGAATCACAAACTGTAAGTTTACACAATTCAACAGTTTTTTATTTTTGCTTAAAACTACTTAAAATAATATAAAACTTAAAACTAACTTAAACTACCTATTCTACCTATAAACTACTCAAAACTAGAAAAACCACAGCAGCAAATCTAACTATCTAACATTTTTTGTTTTTTACTTTTTGTTTTCCCTTTTCATTTTTTTTTCTTATTCCTTATTCCATGTTTTTGTTTTTTTTTTTGTATTTATTATTATTAGCGGAACTGCCAATCTATCCTGTATCAGACCGCATTTATCTAAGAAGAGGAATGCTTCTGGTGGAATGAAGCGGCTCAAACGAGTTTAGACGCAGCATGAATTGTGTCATGACCCGCCTTAAACCCGAATTATTTTGCTGTCCGCAACCCACTTAGTCAGAGCCAACTTTGCAACTTTGCTAATGATCGGAAGAAGACTTATCGACCGAAGATTTGACACGTTGGAGTTACCCTTTCCCTTTTTCGGGAGAGGATGAACCACAGCGGTCTTCCAATGCACTGGATAATATACATTATTCAGTGCATTATTGAAGAGTGTGGTATAAATGTCAATTGCCTACAGCGGTAAATGTCTTAGTAAAACGTTGGATATACCATCGACACCTGCTGACTTTTTGTTTTTTATTGAGTTGAAGATGAGGTGAAGCTCGATCTTCGTCACTAACAAGGGACTTGGTCCCGTTTGATCAGCGATTATGGCATTTGCCAAGGAATCGTCATTGAACCGCATGAAACCGCGGTTCTCAGATCGCCATTGTGTCATATCATTGATTTATATTCTTTAGTTCTCCTTAATCAACAGAGTGATATTTTTTATTGACGACTTCAGTGTTCTAGCCTCCAAGTCGTGTGGATCTGTAAGTCGTCTGTATAAGTTTTTGAGTCTTGTCAGTAAGCCACTCTTGTGCCTACGTAGTGCGTCAATAGTCGCGTTTCTGTAAGCGTCCGTTTGGTCCCGTTCTTTGTACGTTGGTATTGTCCGTTCCATTGTTTGTTTTATTATTTCGTCCATCTGTTGTAAATGTTGGTCAATTTCTGTGTTTGTCAGGTTTCTGTTGTTTGGTGGGGCTATGTCACTCGAACGAAGTTCTCTCTCAAAGGTGTTGGTGAAACGAGGCCAGCGCATCTTACTGTAATTAAAAGAGTGGGTTGCAACGTATTCCTCCAACTCCACGCGTTCGTTCGGAATCTGCATTATAGCAGTCAGTCCGCAGTTATCACTGTCGTACTCGACTGTCTGTAAGCAGTTTCGAGGGTGATTACCCACTTTGTCTGTAACTGTCAGTCTATTGTCGTACAGCAACAGATCCAGAAAGGAGCCGCTTCTTGGATACGATGGCTTTTCAGTAGCCAGCAGGTCGACGCCATATTCAACGCTGTAAAGATTCATCAAATTAAAAAGATGGTTATCTATTATAGGATTACTATGCTGATTTCCTTAATCTTCATGTTTTGCGTTCAAATCACCGGCCAAAATGAAATAGTTTTCTTCCAAACTCATTTTAAGTTCCCTAAAAAGAATCTCGAGTTCTGAAGCAAAGTAAGTAACCTGCGGAGCTCCAGCCGCATAAGCCGCTATCATATACATCCGCTTCCCTTGAGTGAGAGAGATGCATACAACGCAAACTTCTAGCGTCTTGAGCTTTCGCAATTCATTGTTGTATATGACTTTATAATTAATGCCCTTTCGTATAAAGAGAGCGACACCCCCCCTTGAGTGGAGTCCGGCCGGTCTTTTCTTACGATATTGTAATTTTTATGAGTCAATTTGTGTTTGTGGTTTAGCTTGGTTTCGCTAGCCATAAACACATCGGGACTGTAGTCTTTCAACAATTGGTACATGTTTGCTTTTCGTTCAATCCTTATAAGTGAATTAACATTAACAGCTACAAAATATTAATGCTAACAATTACATTAACGCGCGTCTCCGTCAGCGCACCCATTATGGTCTAAACTGCGCCAGGCCAGGCAACAAAGAGTAGAGATGGTATACCCTTTTGCCTTGCTCCTTTATCTGACTATGCAGCCCTGTAGGTCAACATCAAGGCTAAGTCCAACGCACTTACCATCATGCTACGGGTACTACTATTTGATGATAGTGTTTTTTTAGCTGATTCTTAAATAATCAAATAATTTTGCTGATGGAGAATATGATGTGGGTTGCAAAAAATGCAAAGAGATATGCATTTGATAACGAACAATTTATTTACCTGTTTCATTAAATGTTGCAAGATACAACTTTTTATCGTGGATGAATGCTTGAAATATTAGACGGATTTATTGCGTACATAACAAATAATATTATTTAATAAATAAATAACTTAATTACTCTTTGATCCGATTTAGCGTTTTCACGTTGTTTAGATTGAAGTCTAATTTTTTTCCCGGTCCTCGTGGCTGATTGACACTTTGTGTTTGTGTTTCCTTCTCCGATATTTTGTAAATTGTTTTTTTTTTGGTTTTCACCCACTGATTTTAATAAATTGAATTCGATTTTACATATTTAATATAACAAACAATGTTTAACCATGTCCATGCCAATTAATTTTGACAAGCTATATTTAAAAAAATATATATTTATTGAAGAACAAATCTTAATCTCTATTTACAGAAATCTTACTCGAAGGTTTGGTTAGACGTGGTTATCAGCGACGTTGGTCATAAACTAAGTGTTTTATGTGTTACCATTACCAATCGCTAGGGCTATTGACTCGCAAATGTTGTTAACTTATGCTAAAACATACCGAAACAAAGAAAATGAGATTTTTCTTATTAAAAAGATTTTCTTCAAAAAATTAATAAGTTTTCTCTATAGAAATATCATATTATTCATTACTTTTAAAAAGATTTCTAAGCAAAATATCACAATAAGGCAATCTTATTGATTTTATGTAGGTAGTCCTTTTTCTCCCTGTGCGCTAATTAGAAATTGTTCAATCCATTTGAATTGAGTTGAATCACTTTACATATATGTACATAAAGTTTAGTATCAGTATCAGTTATCACATAAGCCTACTACCATTGTATATATATTTCTTATAGTACTCTTATGAAGAGAAACGAACGACATCTGAGCGGCGCGGTGTGGAGATGATTGAATTTGATTTCTTTTTTTTATACCCCTCAATAGATGGGAAGAGTTGAGAATGAGGGAAAATTCAACAATAATTAAAGAATAGAAAATAGAGAAGAACATATGCAAATGTAGAAGAAGATCGAGGGAGACAATAGAAACAACCTTTTGACATTATATGTGTGTATGTGTATGCATATTATACCCAAAAACACTCCATTACCAAGACCGGAATCTCAGACTGACATTTCGGTTTGCCCAAAAGCTACCCAGTGGAAATTCGCTCCTCAATGAAAAAGTCTTTGGTGAAATCATTAATGGCACTTTCATATAGGAGAAGGGGTTCACTGATTTCACCCATTACCAGTAATGCAACCGGCCAGCGGTTCACCGTTTAAGTTTCATCATATGCTTTGCTAGGAAAAGAAGGTAGAGAGAACACAAAAAACATCAAATTCTTATTCTGGCATCTAAAACTCAAAGGAATTCAATAATGAACAAAATACATTTTTCTTGCATCTTTTCTGTGGTATGTTTGGAATTCACAGAACGTTCTGTGAGAAAGAGAAGATTCACAAAAAAAAAAAACATCAATAAATAATAAAAGAAAATATAGCAAAAGGCTGCATTTTAAGCCCGCTTATCTTTTCACTATTTATAAATGATATTGAAGACTATATCCCTGGTGGTGTTACTTTTGGTGATTTATCTATTAAAGTTTTGCTCTACGCCGATGACTTGGTGATCTTAACTGATAATGCAGTCACACTTCAGCTTCAAATAAACAAATTAAAACAATTTTGTGATCTATGGGATCTCCAAATAAACACCTCAAAGTCGAAGATTATGGTCTTTAGGTCCCAACATCGTAGCATTAGAACCGACCGCAACTGGACCCTCAATGGTTCCAACTTAGAAGTGGTAAAAGAATTTAAATATTTAGGCTACACATTAACTCATAACCTGAATTTTGGTGTTCACATAAAAGATAAGGTGAGAGTTGCAAAAACTGCAATAAATTGTATGTGGTCAAACTTTTTTAATAACAAACTTGTTGATCCTACGTCTAAGTTCAAAGTGTTTGAAGCAACTATCAAAAGCTGCTTGTGTTATGGCAACCAAGTCTATGGGTACAAGCAAATAGAAGATATCGAAGCTGTCCAAAGATATTTTTTCAAGCGTATCTTTAGACTCCCAACTAACACGCCCAATTATGCTATACATATTGAATCGGGACTTGCTCCAATATTTATTATGAATTTAAAAGCAAACGCTGATTATATATTAAGGGTAATGCAAAGGTCGGCCAACAATTTGCAAAAGAGGGTCCTATCAGTGTGTTTTAGATGCCGGTATACACCATTTAAAGACTGGTATGATTTGGCCTCGGCACACAACTTTCCTCTGTCTCTATCTGTTGATAGTTTAGATACGTGGAGAAGCGATCTCTACGACTGTATATCTACTATTGATGATCACTTATTCCAAAGCTATCTAGATAGGGCGAGGGAGTCTGTGTCGAGATCAATTTACAGTAAACTTAACCTCAGACTCGGGTCTTCTAATTACTTTAGAGATAAATTTACTGTAATGGAAATGAGCATCATATTTAAAGCACGCACGGAGATGTTAGAGCTTAATCACAGACCGCACAGAACTGGTAACAACCCAAACTGCACTTTGTGCAACCTTAATCAAGTTGAAAACATTTTCCACTTTGTTGCATTGTGCCCAATCTTGCAGGAAACTCGTCGGCTTTATTTTAACAAGAGTTTTCTTTCACTTGAAGAATGTCTAGGTGTTCTGAATGGAGATAACGGTTGGCGTCTACTCATTCAGTTTTTATTAGATGCAGTCTCATATAGAAACATGTACATTAATATATACTAGAGAAATAATCTATTACAATTTTGTTTTAGCTAAACTAAAAGCCTAATTCGCATTTGAAAAATTGCTAATCATTTTCTTTTTTTTTTCGTTTTCGCCAAACTAAAAGCCCAAGCCGCATTTGAAATTGCAAATTCTTTAAGATCTATGTATCCTTTTTTTTGTTTTAGCCAAACTAAAAGCCCTTAGAACATTTGAATCAATTGTTTAACACATATTGCCATACTTAAATCATTGCTGTTTTTATAAACTTAATTATTTTGTTTTAGCTAAACTAAAAGCCTGATTCAGATTTGTTTATATTTTTTTTTTTTTTTTATAAATTTATTTATCTATTGAATTACCTACACCATTAAAACGAATATTTTTTTTTCCCTCTGGCATTATTCCTTTTCTTTTTTCAATTGCTATTTTCTTTATATAACCAAATTTTTGTACTTTCTCTCACTAAATGTTTAGTTCAGAAAAATATACCGGCAGACGGCCCATGAGCCATGCTTGTAATCTTTAGTTTTAAGTTTGTAAACTTTTGAAATGAAAAAATAAAGATGATAATAATAATAATAAAATAATAATAAATATAGCAAAATAGAGAATGAAATTGTAGGAAGGCCACTAATTCAAAACATAGAAAGTGGACCTATTGTAGAGGAAAATCAAATTGTTGAAAATGTACCGCAGTTAATTTCAGAAAGTGTTTATGTAGAAAGTGAAAATAATCAAAATAATACTTGCAGTTTGAGTAGTCAATTAAAAAAGTGGTATATAAAACATCATCCTTCACGGAAATGTGTCGAAGACTTACTTCAGGTGCTTAGAAATAAAAAATTAAAGGTTCCATTAAGCTTGAGAACATTGCTGGATATTAATAAAGAAAATAATTTTACAATAAGAACTGTAGCACCGGGAAGTTATTGTCATTTTGGAATTAAAGCAAGTTTGGAAAAAGTAAGTCAAATTGTTTCAAGATACGAAGAAACAGATTTAGTTATATGTAGGTATAGACAGGTTACCGTTATATAAAAGTGCTTCAATGGAGCTTTGGCCGATCTTAGCTTATACGTCAAACATACCTTATATCAACGTGTTCATGATAGGTGTTTAGTTAGGGCATGGAAAACCACGTTGTATTGATAGTTTTTTGCATGACTTCGCTGGAGAATTTAAGGATCTTCAAATAAATGGACTAATAATCGACCAAAAGCTATTAAAAATCAAAATTAAGTATTTTGTCTGCGATGCTCCTGCAAGAGCTTTTGTTTGTGGTACAATGTCACACACATCCTTTAACGGATGTTCAAAATGCGACCAAGTTGGTCGCGTTATTGACAGAGTCACAACTTATAGTACTGTTGCAGGAAATAGTAGATCAGACACAAGTTTTAAAGAAAGAGCTCATATCAATCACCACAAGCCCTATTTCATATCAAGGGAAAGCTTGTTAGAATCGATTGGTATTGGTATGGTATCACAGTTTCCGCTGGACCCAATGCATTTAATTGATTTAGGCATCACAAAAAAAAAATACTAACTTCTATTTTTAACAATAAAACAACCAAAGCAAAACTTAACTTAGAAGCGAAAAATTCTTTGTCTCTTAGAATAGTGTCACTGATTCCTTTTATTTCCAGAGAATTTTCTTGAAAGCCAAGATCCTTTACAGAACTATCTCGCTGGAAAGCAACAGAATTTAGGCAGTTTATTTTGTACACCGGTATTTTAATTTTAGATGATATAGTTGACAGTAATATATATTACCACTTTCTCCTTCTGCATTGCGCATATAGAATTCTAATGTGTCCTAGAAACTTTGCTTCTAATCTCCAGGCAGCTGAAGATATGAGTAAGTACTTTGTACAAATATTCCCCGATATATATTTTGAGAAAAGTGTAACTTACAACGTACATAGCTTGCTACATACCGTTGAAGATGTCAGAAGACTGGGGTTTCTTCCTTGCCTGGCAGCTTATAAATTCGAAAATTTTATGCTACCATTCAAGAAAATGGTTAAAAAACCAAGCAAAATTTTAGAACAAATTAATAATAGATACACAGATATTATTTTAGTTAAAAATCAACCGTCACCAAGTTTCAAAAAAAATCAAAAAGGAATAATTCAGAACTTTAAATCAATCGATTTATATTTGTCTTTAAAACAACCGGATAACTTTTGTTGTATGAATGACAATATTCCTATTAAAATCTCGAGCTTTTCAGAGGAAGATAATCAGCGATTTGTTATAGGAAAAAAAAATTTTAACGCTAAGCCGTTTTTTCTTGAACCATTGAATTCCATGACGGATTTAGGAATTATTTTAGTAAACAAGGATGTTTCTTCAGACGATGAAAAATTTAATTTATCTGATCTAACTTATAAATATCTTGTTTTGCCAAGTGATGAAATCACTCTTTTGCTCATTCCTATACTACACCAGTGTCTTTAATTTAATTAAAAACTATTCACCAAATTGAAGAAAAAAAACAATAAAAGTATACATACATACAAACAATAGACGAAAATAATAGACCAAAACATGAATAAGGAAAATAATTCACCAACGGTAATTAAAAGATATTGATTAACTGACTTGAAAATTCGTTACATGTTTCTTTATTCCTTAGCTCTCTAATATACGCTCAAATGACGACAACAATGAAGCCATCAGCTCTTCTCCAAATAGCACCATCAAGCGCACATCAAGAAGATCTTTTAGGCCAACGGTATGTGTAACCTTTTACAACTTTACCTTTTCTTACTATTTGATTTTATTTTTTAAATTTTAATGTTTTTTTTAATCCTTCATTTCTTAAAATTTAATGGTCAGAGTTCATATTCAGCTGACTTCGAAAACTATATTAGACAGGAGTTTGCCGCATTACGAGCTAATATAGAGCAGCTAAATAATAGTTTTTGCGAGCTTAATGCACGGTTCAAGCAACTTTCGAATAACGAGGTGTTAAACACTCGAGAAATTTCCACCGCCTTCCCAACTGCAACTGTGGAGGACCTTGAGGAACTGGAGAAGAAAATTGCTGAGGAACCAGATCGATACGTAAGAACAATGTTTATACTACAAAACATAGCATAAATTAAAACATGAAACATTTATACCTAATCATTTTTTCATTATTTTAAACTGTTTATATACAGGGTAATTTCCATACGGTGTGACAAATTTTTTTTGTTGCAATTGCAAATCAAAAAATAACCAAACCTACTTCTTCACAAAAGCACGAAGAAATTGGCTTTAATAATCATTGTTTTTCAAAATCTTGTTTGAAAATTTCCTTTCCAAAAACCGTTCAAGCGCCATTATCTCGTGCGTTTCAGCTCCTCGTTGGTGCCTTTTTTGCGCCGTATTTGTTAAACGGTAATAGATATCGAAAAATTTATTAACATATACGTATAAAATGTAGATAATTTAATTTTCTACAACTTTGTATTTAAGGTTTTTTGCTCAAAAAATGAAAATAACGGAGATAATGGCGTTTGAACCGTTTTGGAAAAGAAATTTTCAAACTCAATTTTGAAAAAAAAAATAATTACATACTAATTTTGTTTTAGAATTTCAATGCTCTTATTAGTTTCGTGTCAAACATTGAAAACCATGTGGTTCTAGGACTTTTTGTTGCAAAGTGAACCTACTTCTTCATAAAAACGAGAAAATCTAACCTATCGATAGTCCAAATGATTATTATTTATTAAAAACCAATTTCTTCGTGCTTTTATTTTTACCATTAAGATGATTTCTATTTTTAGGTACTTACCGTTCTTTAAATTATTTTGATTATTTTGTTTAAATTTCAGATCGAACTTTTCAAGAAACTCGTCGGTGGAAATGGTGGGATAGCAAAAAATCTGAAAAATGTTATGGCACCAAATGTAGCCGTATTATATAATTTCGACGGAACAAGTGGAAAAAAGCAGTTTAAAGCGTTGAAAAATATAAACACCACCTTATATAGTAAGTTATAATATTTACATATATTCGCTTATAGACAAATTTATTAAATTATTTGAATTTTATTTACAGGTGCTGTCAAGAAGGATGTCCCTTCTTATAAACAATACGAAAAAAGTATTCGTTTGTCCTTCAAACGGATTAAAAACTTATACTTTAAGAAAGCTTCGAACCAAAAGAAACAAAGCCCCCAACAAGAACAACTTTCTAAGAAACTTAGCACCCAAGAAGACCCAAATGAAATGTATATGCAAACAGCATCATTTTAGTTTTTTTTTATTATAAAAATAATTTTTATTTTTTATAGTTAGTAGTTTTTATAGTTATGAAAATACCTTTTGAGTTATATTTATTTAATTTACTTATTTATTTTTCTTTATGTCATTTTTATTAGGTAACACAAAACTAAAAATAAACCAAAAAAAATAAAGGAAACAAAATGTTTTATGATTTCATTAATTTTCTTTCTTCGAAGGAACTATTTCGTGGTTGTACTGGTCTTTTTCATTACTGAAAAAAAACCTCCAGAAATGCAGACATTTCAGCAATGATAAATTGACATGATATTGATATGAAGAAATCATAACATAACAAGAACCACTTTTTTTAGCCAAGAAAATGAACTAATAAATTCGCTGATTCCATAAGCCCAGTGATTTCATAGCAAAATGTTCATCGAGAATGAGTGTAGGTACTTACTTCCAATGACAAGCCAATGTTAAAATCATTAGAGGATTCAGTAGAAAATTCATTGGTGAAGCTTCTTTTCCTTGGGGAAAAAGCAACTTCTTCACTAGTGAATTTTTGGATATTTCCTACTGGGTAACTACACACTAAATGTGAGAAAGTGTGCGTGAAATGATGCAAACAACCAAACACATTCTCACATTTAGTGTTTCGGCCCATCAAAATGCTTCATTATAGTAATCAGCCCCATCTCAATGCTTTATTTGGAATGTTTCATGGCCTCGTTCAAAAACTAAACAATCCTTACCAACAGAATCTGAAGTGCTGACATGGTCTTAAATTGGAAGATTTGTATAGCTTTTTAATTTCAATCCAAATAAATGTTGTAAATGTATATTAAATAAAATAAAATTGACCAAATACATATTATTTAATGATTAATTAGTTTATTATTATTTATTTTGTTTACTTAAATAATTTGCGAACGCAACATGTGCTGCAACTGGTTAAGTATAATTATTGCAAATGGACAAAAGTGTAACTCAATACTTTGTAAAACAACAAAACAGACAATTTTTTCAGCTGTAGTTTGCTTAGAGCATTTTCTTGGCGACGTTAGAAGTTCAGGTGGAAACAATAGGCGGGTGCCTCCGTATTTTTTGTACAGACAATGCTACGAGAAGCACACTTGTGAAGTTCCATTGCCAACTTTAGCTAGTTCAGATTCCTCAATTAGATTAGTATTTTCATCATTTAAGCAGTTCGATAATTGCAAGACCAAATGTTAGTTTTGTTTGTTGCAGAAATATTCCTGAAAATTTCTTTTTGAGGGACTATGTTATAGTTAGAATTTTGTTTGTAGTTAGATTTTGTAATACAAATTTGAGGGAACCATGTTTTAAAAATAAGTGGCTTTGTGTAAAGCATCTTTAAGGAATAGAAATAGGCAATATGGTTACACACAATATATACCAACTAAATGAGTGCAATAAATAGATTTAAGCAACTTTTATTCCAGTATGGGGAAACAGAACACCCAATAAAAAAAAACCGGTGAACGCGCAAAAATCCATACTTCTTGACTAAATAATGTTATCTTCTATGTTTACGCATAAAATTACGAATTTTGTAGCGTATGAAAATTTCTAGACATTTTACAATCTGAAAAATTAATTATGCTATGAAATAATTGGCTGCTATTGATGCTAATAATTTGTTTTAAGTGTTTCTAGAACAGCAGATAATCTAGAATCATGTTCCTGTTTATCCATACCATATACCAAAATGTCATCAATAAAGACAAAACAACCATTACATGCACTCAATATTTGCTCCATAGTTTTCTGAAAAATTTCGGGAGCACACACAATGCCAAACATTAATCGTTTATAACGAAATAAACCTTTTCGTGTTATAAAGGTAGTAATTTCTCTTGATTTCTCTGATATTTCAATCTGAAATAATATAACAACAAAAAAAATAAAATAATAATACCTATCATTCCATTTTTTTTTTTAAATAAATAACAGAGAGGTAAATTTTCCATTGATGCAACAAATAAGTTAATTATTAATATCTTATACATATAATTTTCATTAAAATACCTTATCAGAACAATTCCTGAAGACATTATGCAAGTAATAAAAAAAATAAATAAAGAATGCAAAATTAAACCTGGTGAAAGGCGTTCTTAACATCAAGTTTAGAAAAAAATTTTCCTTTTCCAAGGTGTGGCAAGAAATCTTCTATTGTTGGAAGAGGGTAATGTTCTCGCTCAATGGCTTCGTTCGCTCGACGCATATCGATGCATAGCCGAATGTCATCTCCCTTTGGTATAACGACCATTGGAGAAACCCACTTTGCTGGTGCGTAAATTTTTTCAATAACCTCTTGCGCAAGAAGTTCCTCAATTTTAGTGTCAACTGCTTTCTCTAATGCTATCGAAATTCTTCGGTACGGTTGAACTACGGTTGTAGCATCTTTCTTTATTGGTATATCTACCAAAATACCTTTCATTTTTCCCATTTGTAGCATCTTTCCTTTATCTATATTATTAATTGTATGATCGATTTTCAGAATGCCTATTTTAGTGGCGGTTTCTCGTCCGATCAGAAGTTTCCCTTCACCTTTTATGACATAAAAATCACTTCTGTGTTTACGTGATAGGTCAATTTCAGCAGTAAATGCACCAATTAATGGCAATTCATATCCACCGTATGCTTTAAAAACTTTTCCAGTCTCTTTCCGTTGATTTGATACAATTATGTTTTTTGATTTCAATGTCTCCCACATGTGCTGACTCATTAAATTATATTTGGAACCAGAATCGATAATGGCATTCACAGGTATTCCTCCAATTCTGCATTGAACCTCACAACTATCATTCTTCGTGGTTACATTGAAAACGTATTCGTCCTTATCTGTTATTTGCTTGACTGATTCTTCAATATGTTTTCCTTTGGAATCATTTAGTTGACAATCAGGTTTTATCATTGTATTCAATGAGGTATTTTTACCACCAAATTGATAACTTCGTTTTCGCGATCGACATTTCTTGGAAAAATGGTCTCGTCCACCACATTTATTGCAAATTTTTCCAAATGCTGGACATTTTTCATCATTCTTAATATGACCGGAATATCCACATCGATGACATTCAATATATTGTGGGGTATATGATTGATTTCCTTGTTTCGTTTTCCAGGAATTTATTTTTGAGCTGATTTTGTTAACTTCATCAATTTGTGGTTCTCGCTTATCAAAACATTTTTCTTGCTGAGCAACGGTTTCAAAAACTTTTGCAACTCGTAAAATTTCTTCGAGACTAGAATCACCTCGTTTGAGCAAATCTCTTCGAAGAGTAGTTGACAGGCAATTTTGAATAATTTGATCTTTTACATTTTCTTCCAAATTTGATCCAAAGTAACATCTATCAGCCTGCATGCTTAACCGAATTGTAAACATGTCAATGTTTTCATCTGACTTTTGTTTCATTTGTCTTAATACATATTACACACACTTTAAAGAGAAATGTCAAGTAAAGTTTAGCGCTTAAATTAGCTCCGCAATAAATTGCATAAATTCATAGTAAAATTAAAATTTCTTGTCTTGAATTGTTTTATTCGTTAATTTGGAATAACTGCTTCATACTGTGCATAAAATTAACTTAATTCATTTTTCTTTTCAATAAATAAAATCGAAAAATAAAATCAATTTAAGGTTGAAATGGGTAACGATAACCTAAAAAATGAAAGAAGAAATCTACGATCTAACCAGATTGGCCGCTCTCCTCTGAGCTCTCCTTTAGTGGCTCCTTCTTCGTCAAACATTTGGGAAAAAATTGAAACTCGTTTAAATAATCTAACAATAACACTTACTGACACGATTTTATCAACGCTAAGAAAAGAATTAAGCGAAATTACAAAAACATTTGATACACGTATTAATGAAATGGAAGCAAACTTTAATTCTCGAATAAAATCACTTGAAAAGGATTTCAATGGCAAATGTGAGATGACTAACAAATTTATGTTGGATTGCGAAACAAAATTAGCACAAATAATGGAAACGAAACAAAATAACACTGAATCCATAACAACACAGATTGACGCTTTGGCCAGGAAATCAATCGCGGGAGATTTTGTTCTTCATGGAATACCATTCAGCGAAAATGAAAACCTTGGCGAGATTTTCAATAAATTCTGTTCAACTCTCGGCATTGATTTACTTCGACCGCACTACATTCTACGAACAAAACCGAAAAACATTTTATCACACAGCGCGATCATTGTCAGATTGCCGCACGAAAATGATAAAAACTATGTTCTTAGGAAAGTTAGTGAATTTTACAAATCAACATCTCGACTAGTTACACTTCACGATCTTGGCTTTGTAAACAAAAACTCATTTGTGAGGGTGTATGAATGTCTGACAAAACTTAATCATGCTGTCTTTCGGAAAGCTAATGATATGCGAAAGAGAAAGCAGGTAAACTCTGTTTATACACGGTATGGAAGAGTTTTTGTCAGAGAGGATGCTGATAAGAAGCCGATATGTGTAACAAGCATAGCACAATTACAATCCACCTTCCCTGTGCATGCTAATGGTTTTAAGATGGAGAAAGCACACAATGCAAATAATTTGTCTCCTTCTGTTGCTGATAATGTGGATGTTGTTAGAAATGTTGCTTCTGTTTCTGACGTTGATGGTGTTGCTGCTGCTGGAGTTGTTGATGGTGTTGCTGATGTTGGGAGAGTTGCTGGATTCATTATTGATAATGATGTTTCAAAATTTATTGTTGATTAATTTTTGTTTCGTACCAAGTATGTAAAGTAAATCATTTCATGTTTTATTTTTATGTTTTTAGTCAAAAATCTTAAATATCATTTATTAATGAATTTATTTTCTAATTTATTGCTAAGTAGATTGAAGCTTAACTTGAAAATTAGTTTTTTTTTGTTTTAATTTTAAAATATTTGTATTCTTAAATTTTAATGCTTAATTTAATTTAGTTTAAATAGTTTCTTCGGATAGATTGTCGGTGTGTTTTAATAAACATGTTTAATACTTCTTGTCCAGATAATATAAGATCTATGTGCAATGTTCTGTGTAACGCTTCCAATGGTCTAAACGTATGTCACCTCAATGTGGGAAGCATTCGCTCTAAATACACCGTTCTTCTTCAAATGCTTAATAGTTCTAAACTAGATATAATTATGATATCTGAATCATGGTTGAGTGAAGGTATTACATCTCAACTAGTTTGTTTTAATGGTTTTAAAATTTTTAGAAATGATCGCTGTAGTCGAGGGGGAGGAGTGTGCATTTATGTTAGAGAGCATATACCTACGAAAGTAATTTATAGTTCAACGAAATTGTTAGAGTTTTTATGTGTAGAGATTAATAATGGTGTTGAGAAATGCCTTTTAGTGGTGGTGTACTGCCCACCTTGTTTGTTTAAAGAAGAAAACTTAAATGAAATTGAAGAGACACTTTTTCGTTTGAATTCTAAGTACTCAGATGTGCTCATTGCTGGTGACTTTAATGTTAATTTATTAGTAAATAATAGAACCACGCGTCTCTTTAAATATTTTTGTGAAAAACTAAGTTTGTCTGTTGTTAATACTAGTTGGCCAACATGTTTTCAATCTATTGATAATCCTTCGCTTATAGATATGTTTCTTACTACCTCACAAGAAAAAATTTTATGCAATGAACAAATTAAACTAACCTCTGAATTTATTCATGATTTAATTTTTTGCTCATTCCAGTTCAATGTAAGAAACTTATGTTATTCGAATACTTTCAGTTATAGATCCTATCGTTCATTTAACTATTACGATATGCAACATAGTATTAGCAATAACTACTGGGATAATATTCTTTATACTATTGACGTTAACAGTAAAGTGTTAATTTTTAACGACCTACTTGAAAGATTACTTAATGCTTACGTGCCTTTAGTTACAAAACGGGTAAAAAATCGAAAGGGATGTCCTTGGTACAGACAAGACATTGAAGTACAAATTAAAGAGAGAGAACGCTTTTTCAAAAGGTACAAAAGAAACCCAACGGATTTTAACAGAAATCAATATATCTTTTCTCGTAATAAAGTCACTGCTCTTATACGTTCATGTAAAAAAACATATTTTATGAATAAACTTAATGTTTCTCTGAGTTCTAAGGATCTTTGGAAAAATTTGAAAGATGTTGGTGTTTGTTCATCTAAGACGATTTCGAAATGCCCATTAGACCCACAAGAAATGAAATCATTTTTTGCACCGACTCAGCTTAATTCAAGTCTTACATTAGTTATTCCTGAAAATGACAATGAATTATTTTCATTTAATTGTGTGGAAGATATCGAAGTTGTTTCTGCTCTAAAATCAGTTAAATCAAATGCTTCTGGTACAGATAATATCTCACCGAAATTTATACGTTTGATTTTACCAATTGTTATTAAACCTTTGAAGCACATTTTGAATACATGTATCTCAAGTTCTCAATTCCCAGAAGCCTGGAAAAGTGGAATTATTGTACCCATACCCAAAAAAGCTAATTCTTTAGAGCCTTCGGACTATAGACCAATTAACTTGTTACCTTTTTTTGGTAAAATATTTGAACGGTTAATGTTTAATCAAATGCTAGACTTCATTCAATTCAATCAAAAGTTATCTAAATGGCAGTCTGGTTTTCGTAACAAACATAGTTGTGAGTCTGCTGTTCTAAAGGTAACCTCTGATTTTCGAGCTGCTCTTGACAAGGATCTTTTGGGTGTTATGGTGCTTTTGGATTTTTCGAAGGCCTTTGACTGTGTTGACCATCAAATTCTGATTTCTAAATTAAGCAACAAGTTCAGTTTTTCAAAAACAGCTTTAAAACTATTAAGCAACTATCTCTGTAATAGACTGCAGATGGTAACCACAGATCAAGGTAATTCAAGTACATTTATTGTTAATCAGGGAGTGCCCCAAGGGTCAGTTTTAGGACCACTCCTTTTCTCAATATTTATCAACGATCTTCCAGATATTGTTTATAGTTGTCATACTCACATGTATGCAGATGATGTTTTGCTCTATAATTTTAGCGAATTAGGTTTGATGGAAAACTGCATTGTCCGGGTTAACGAAGATCTTACGAGTATTCAAAAGTGGTCTCTTGAAAATAAACCACTAAACCCATCAAAAACTCTTTGTATGATTTGTTCGAGGAGTGAAGTTACTCTTGATGATTTACCCAAAATTGTTTTAAATTCACAAGTTGTTGATTATGTTTCAAAAGTAAAATATTTGGGTTTCCAAATTAACAACAAACTAACCTGTTGTGACGCTATTTCTGATACTATCAGACGTGTTTACTATAGTCTGCGTTCTCTAAGATCTTCTTCGAACATCTTGGATACTGATTTAAGAAAACATCTTGTGAAAAGTCTCGTTATGCCCTCTCTTACTTTCAATTGTAATGTATACCCCTCTCTTGACTATGAGTGTAAACGAAAACTTAATGTCGCGTTTAATGATTGTCTACGTTTCATCTATAATATTCCAAGGCATGAAAGTGTGTCTAATTTACATTCATCGCTGTTAGGACTAAATTTTGATAAATATTTAATGCTCCGTAATGTTATTCTGCTAAACAACATTATTCATAACAGAAGTCCTGCGTATTTAGGTGAAATGCTTCAATTCGCACATTCTCAAAGAGGACTAAGATTAATTTTACCGCGCTTTACGCACACCATTGCCGAAAGATCTTATTTTGTAAAAGCTATTAGATTGTGGAATGGCTTACCATTTGATTTGCAAAGAACCACCTCTCCAACCATTTTTAAGAAGAAATTATTTGAACTATTATCATCTATGGTTTAAAATTGTACTTAATGCACTTAAATTCTATACCTATTTATTTATTCTCTTTTTTTCTCTGTTTCCAAAAATTGTTTATAAAATGTTTGTAACACTTTTTCTTACTATTTTGCTTTTTTTTTATTTCAATTGTTATCATTTTTATTATTTATTAAGTATTGTAAAATATAAAACTTGGTTACGAATTATTGATACTATAAAAGATTGAATCTTGATGTATCTATTGTAATTTTTCTATTAATGCAAATACAAATACAAATACAAATACAAATACATATATGTCTTTCATAAGTGGTATTTGTTTTTGGTAGGAAAAATTTATTTAATTTATTGACTGTTCTCTCATATTGAGTCATATGTGGAATATATTTTTCGATATTCGCTAATGGTCCAAATTTAAAATTTTCTGAAAGGTCTGGTAGTGTAACGATCAACATCTGTATTTTTGAGCCAGCATAATGTAAAAGTAAATCATGTTTAAAATTTTCATCGTGTATACGACTTGCTCGAATCATTGTTTCGAAAGAACGTAACCAATTCTGTCATTCTATTCCAACGTTATTTGTATGTAGAGAATAATCAAACTCCCGAATTTGAAGACCTAACGGTCGAATAGTATCTAAAACATAAATAAAATTATCTTAGAACTTTTCAAAAAAGTAATTTACTTCTTTCTTTATCTCAATCAATCATTACAGCATTTAAGCTACCAGCATTTAAGCTACCAGCATTTAAGCTACGTATATCAGCATTTAAGCTATACAATCACAATGTTATTACATTGTTTGGCTAAACAAATATAATATTTTGTTTACTCAATCGTTTCAGCATTTAAGCTCTTTTTTTTTAACATTATGTCTATATTTTTATGTGTGCATCTTTGTACGTAATTTTAATCTACACTTTAAAAGCCCACACATAGAAATATTATGTTCATTACATAAGTTAAATGTATGACCAAATGATATAAATTTAACAGCTTTCTTTTAAACAAAAGAAATTACCTTTTGTTTTTACTTTTGTGACCAATCATTTCTCTTTAAATTTTTCTTTCATCTTACCTAAAAAGTCATTTGCCATATTTTTACAAAGCATCTACGGAATCCTCTAAAACTTCTTACTGAGTTCTTATTTCACCAATTGATATGCAATCTTGAATATGGCTTCTTATTTATCTATGTATTTTTTTTTTATTCCTCGTCGCCAATATAATATAGCTGAATAAAACAACTTTTTCAGTTGAAAAATACTTCGAATATTTATTTATTTACATCCTAATGAATATTTATTCATTGTCGACTCCCTAAAATATATTATTAAAGTACACAATACTACAATAACTAATAGCAATTGCTAAAAATATCCTCAGCATTATTATGAAGTTAGGTACAGATTTAACAATGATTGTTAATAAATCAAGTATGTAAAATAGATCTGCATTACTTAATTTAATTTTGTTCTCTGTGGCATCAATGTCGATGTCGTTCCAGCTGAAACTCTTGTTCGTCTATTTCAGCAGATGCATGGTCCAGATTACATTGAGTGTCTACTGAGTGTCTGAGTCTAACAATATTGCTGGTGTTAGAAAAGCAAACTTTTCGGCTAAATTGTGGAGTTGTTTGAAACGCTCACATTTTTCTTGAATGATTCTATCAAAAGATGAAAACAGCTTTCGTCTCACAGTCGTAGACTAGCTTTCAAAGCGAGAACATAGATTAAGAGACAAAAACATAGTTGTCTCCCTTTTTAAAGTCATTATTTCTTAATTTTTTTCTTCTCTTCTTTTCTTTTTCAATTTTGTTTGTGTGAAAACATAACCCTATTTTGGTTAAACTTAAAGCATGGGAACGGAGATGGGTTCTAAAAAGAAACCCCCAGGTTACTACGATGGTTCGTATGATAACTCATCGCTAGAACCTAAGGCAACAAAAAAAAACAAAAATTGTGTTGATGAATTCCCAGCATTGTCGCAATAGCAAAATACAAAAAATCCTCGATTTATTGTCATTTCTGCTAAAGACCCACAAAAAACTCAGCTTTCAACTCTGAGTATTTTTATACTAAGAAAATCTATTGATTCTATCAGCACTTATTATGAAAATATTTCCTTCTTGAGAGATGGAAGTATTCTTATTTTGGTAAAAACTCAGCAAATCGCAGACAGATTTCTGAAAATAAGAAACCTTGCAAATCAAATCCCAATTATCGTTTCTCTCCACAAACAACTCAACTCTTCCAAAGGCATTGTGTATGCCCTTGGCTGGTTACTGTCAGCGAAGCTGAGGTTGTAGCCGAAATGAAAGATCAGAGAGTAAGTGAAGTATATAAATTCTCCAAAAAAAATTGATACAAATAAATACCAACATACAGGCTTAATGCTCTTCACATTTGATTTCTACCAAGCCCCTCAAACCGTAGAGATCGGTTGGTACAAAGCAAAGGTAAAAGAGTACATTCCCTCTCCC